>VUQG01007085.1:45881-60935 GCA_015106755.1 Etia nguti
AGGTTAAAATAAAAAAAAATTTTTTTTTTTTTAAATAAAAAAATAATATTTCTTTTTTTTTTTTTTTTTTTTTTTTTTTGTTTTTTTTTTTTTTTTTTTTTTTTTTTTTTTTTTTTATACTATCTGTGTTGTTTGTGGATAAATCGGTAAAACTGAACATTCAGTTCTGGCTCCAGAAATCTGCCAGGTGTGGAAAAGCGAGCTCCTGAGCCTTCCCCGCTCTCGCGCAGGAAGACCTATGACAAGGCACAAGCAGCGGCTGAAAGGGCAAAGGTCAAGGACATTAAACAGTAAGAGCTTGATGCCATCGTTGTGGCTACAAAGCTTAAAGACAAAACAACTTCGCTTTGACCCTACTAATACTCCTCCTTCTGGTTTCCTGGTTTGGAAAAGCATGTGGTGTCACCTACGTAATGCTCTGCATCTTGTTTGATGACCATTCACATGTCAAGTTCTATGCTTCATTTGAAGTAATTTTTTCCCAGCCTAACTTGAATAACATTTATTTTCTCTGAGCTCTAATGTTGAAAGCTGGTGATTACTGTATTTTTGATAGTTTGGGATCAAATTCATTGTTTGCTTACTAATCGATCTGCTTGCTTCCGATGTCCTATGTAGAAATCGCTCTCTTTGCTTTTCTTTATCTCACCAGTAAGTTTTCCAGAGTAAGATTCAAATAGAAAGATTGAACAGTTATTATAAAAGTGGCTGTGCATCAACTGAAAAATACTGACAGCAGTTTCTGATTATATCTTAAAAATCTTGTTCAGTGCTTGTAGTCCTGTTTCAGAATATAGCCAACTCCAAAAATATTAGCCCTGTGAAAGTGATCAAGATGTATTTGTAGTACAGACTTGAAGATTTAATCTGAGAGGTTTGTCAAATTAATGAAAAATAACATTGCATTAACTATTTAGGAATCATAATTATTACATGTGAGCATGATGTCAATATCGGTAATTATACCCAAAAGTCTTGATTGCAGTGGTTTCAAGGGTTACTGCTTAGAGGTAGTGTATAAAAGCTCATGACTAGATGTCAGTAGATTGCAGTCAACTGAATTCTATCTTCTTACACTTCCAAATTTTAAGCACCTAATCCTAGATACAGTGGTCGCTTAAGGACAAACAATGCTGGCCATCGAGTGTAGACTGCCAGTCTGCTGTTAACCTCAGCAGTATGCGGGTTGTTCACATCCATTTAATCTGGAGGAGGCTGTAAAACTTTGTGAAATGAGTCTGATACAAGTTTATGAATCGGTGAAGCTCACTGATGTCCGATGACAACAATACTGAGGTTAGTTGTTGAGTTTTAGTGGATTTTGTTGCAATTAGCTGGTGGATATTTTTGTTTATTAGAGCCCTGATATCATTTCAGGAGGTGAAGCTTGAGATGAGGAGGATAAAGTGGAAATGAAGAAGAGAAAGATAAAAATATACATGTACAAATATTAAATGGTCATATATAGTTTGAAAGAGCTGTTTGTGATCTTTTACAAGTTTGTGTGTATGTGTTTTTATGCCTTGGCAGGAAAATGCCAGCAACAAGCCGCCTTGTATGGAAAGCAACCTGGGTTGCTGCATTTAAATTGTTTGTGTTTTGACCATCAGGCTAGGACACCCAACAGGATAAACTCTCTAGGCTACAGCATGGCATTTACTCTGCCACCACCCTCAGGCTAAACATGACATTTTTGTTAAAACGAGTCCCCTCGTTTTTCTCTTCTTCTTTTTTTCATCAACCATCCACCAATTTCTTTTCTGGTGTGCAATGAGCAGTCTAGTCACACACATGCTTAGCTATTGTTAGATTTAAGCAGTCATTAAAAGTTGTTTTGACACAAGATGAATCATTTTTCTTTAAATATATTCTAAAAATTACAGTGTTCAGATTTTTCTCCCAAAGCTCTAATTTGACTTCATTAAAGATGGATTTGGGGGGGAAAAAAGCGTGTTGTATGCTGGGAAGATGGTGAAACCTTTTGAACTGGGGGATTTGGGACTACATATAAATAAGGTTTTCAGTGAAACAAGGGTAATAAATGGCTGAGGTCTGCCAGGCTTTTGTGTAAAAAGAGAATAAATTGTTGCTCTGAAGCAGGAACTTTAATGGCATGATGATTTGTTGACAGAATGATAGTGGCTTACAATGTCAACCAAGTGGTAATCTTAAGAAACCAGACTGAGCAGCAAACATTTCAGTAATCGTTAATAGCTTCAGATGAGTGTGAACAAGTGACAACGCTTTACTGCCAAAACCATCCTGCCAGTGGCTTCGATGACATAAATGCAGCATGTGCATCTGCTCTCTTCATGCAGTCCTGCCACACTCCTGCCAGCAGTGTTTTAACAGCTTAGTCCACAGTTTAATTATGCAGTAGCTTAATTGGAAGTGATTCTGCCTAGCTTCAGAAACCTGAAGAGCTGCCTGCCATTTCCCGTCTCTCCCCTACTGCTTTTCTCAATAACCACTTAAGCTGTATGACAGGTTACCTAAGGCATACTGCAAATGTTGCGCAGGATCGGCTGGAACGGGGCTCCTGTGGGCTTTCTGAAATGTTATTTTGTCAAGTGCTGGCCAAATGCTTACTCTCTCCCAAGTTACTGCAATGATGTTTTGGTTAATACATGTGGATTTTGTACAGAAACATAACAAAAGACGATGTCAGACATTCAGAGTTTATAAATTCATATTGTGCCATTGTAAAGTGGAGCCTGTAAGTGTCCAGAAACATTTAAGACCATATTGTTTTTGATTCTTTGGCTTAAAGACTGCAGAAAAGATATAGGTGGCCACTATGACATCACTGTTTAGTTTCAGACTTGGTATTTTAAAGGCTCAAACTTAGCCTTTTAGCCAAAGCAATGTTCGTAGCCCAGAGACATTGACATCCATCAATTAGTGCGAACACTTAAAATACATGGTATAAAACATGGTCCAGGCTTCTGTGGTGGAAAAATGAAGCCAGTGTGAAAATACCTTGAAACCTGTATACTGAAAGCCACGAGGTGTTGTTTACAAAATATGTCTGGTGCTGTGGAAGTCTCTGGGAAAATGGCTTTCTGATTTGACCTCTGTAAACACTTTCCTGTTGAGTTTATAGGCTCAGTCACTCATTTTGTGTCATATCAAATTTTTTTTTTTTTAATTGTTTCCAAAGAGATCTGTGGCATTAAAACCACATGCTCATTGGATGACAGCTTGTCACTCACAAGTCATTAACAAGTTTTAGAGTCAGAACCGCACCTCCTCGTCACAATAGGCTTTTTTCAACCAAGATGGCTGTGACGGAAACACTCAGGTCAAGCGTTCAAAGCAGGACTCAAAATGCACAAGCTTCTTAGACCATATCTATACCAAATAGAAAATGTTTGTCAGATGATTCCTCTGAACTGGAGAGATCCACTTCAGTGACTTCAGTTAGCTGAGATGAGGCTGAGAAGAGGCCTTTCAGCCACAGTTGACACACTTATTAGTCAAAGTTGCAGCTCCTCTAACAAACTAATAAAGCACTTACAAATTCTAAAAGGCACTCCTACTTCTCCATCCACAATCCATAAGTGTACATGTAAGTCATGTTATATTAGCTGCTACACTCTGCTTAATGGAAAGGACATTCTCAGTGTGTGTGCAGCTTCATTATATATGCGCAGACATAATTTCAGGTTTGGAAGTAAAAACTTTGGAAAATTATTACTAAATCACTTTGGAATTATACAGATTTTACCGATGCTTTATGGAAGGCAGAAATAATTGATGGGTATGGAAAATATATATGCTCAGTATATCACACTAAAATGTATTCCTCCCATTTGTTATGTTTTTAAAATACCTTTTTATTCATGGGTACACGCTCACACTACAATTAGCTCTTCTCGAGGCTGCACTGCAGCTAACAACTCAGGAACTCAGGAATAGGAAGTAGTTAGTGTTATAATCAGCAGCTAATCAGCCCCCAGGAATATCAGAATATCATCCCTTCAGGGATGCCTCCACCTGTCCTCCAGCTTCCTCCTACTGTAGCGTCACTCCACTCTCTGATTCAAACAAGTATGAATACTTTATTTATTTATTCACTTATTTATTTATTTTTGGGCTGTTGTTGATTTGCCATACCTATCCATCCATCTGTTTTCTTCCCCTTAGCCAGTTCATGGTGAGAGTCGGGCTGGAGCTTATTCCTGGAGCACGCCAGTCTGTTGCAGGCTGCAGGGCTGTTCTTTGGTTTTGTTCTCACTGGGGTTTCCTCCCCCACTGCTGTGGCAACTTTGTGCAAGAGTTACCCAGACCAAAAAAAAAAAAACTTGTTAAAACATGATTAAAATCAATGAATGGATGTCTTCTCCAAGATCAAAAGATGATTGCAACAAAGCCAAACAGTGTCACTGTGTTTAGTGCATTGTTGGTTTTGAACCTGAACCCTCTGCGGTCCTCTCCTGCCATTTTTTTTCTCACTTCTGTGAAGTGAAGAACAAAAACCTACTAATGATAAGTGTCACCGTTTGGATAGCTCATGCTGCAGATTCGCTGATACTGAAATTTTACAATTATACTATCACAGCCAGCCAATTAGTGATCAACCAGGCTTCCTGAGATGCTGCAGAATTCTCAGTCCCTGATGAGAAGACTCTGCGGGTTTCCAGTGATCACCTGTCTTTGGCTCTTTGGGTGTTTCAATCAATTATAGGCTGCAAAAGAAATCATCTCGATTATTTATAGGTTCTTGGCTTGTCTCTCCTTTCTTTCAACACAAGGGTGACTCTGTTCACAGCTGTCTCATCATCTTTCTCTTATTTTCATCTCTTTCTATTTTTGGTTTGCATCACTGAGAGAGCTGCATGAGTCTGTTGTGTGAATTTTGTTTTTTGTTGTTGTTTTTTTTACTCTGTCATGTGCGATGCTGCCCTTTATGATGGTGGTTTGTTTGTTTTCCAGGGGCGTCATTAACCCGGTCCCACCCACCAAGAGCAGCCGGTCGTCGACATTACAGTGTGTTCACGTGGCGGAGGGACACAGTAAAGCTGTTTTATGTGTTGACTGCACTGACGACCTGCTGTTCACAGGATCCAAAGGTTAATGCTCACAATCCTCCCTCCTTCCTTCCTTCTTTCACCTCCTGACTCTAATCTTACACCTCTAATCAGTATTCTTCGAATGCCTTCTTGTTACAGCTATTGTAATTTATTACACTTAATTAGGATTAATTAGGATTGTCATATGGTGGATAAATGAGGTGATGGAACATAAATGACATTGTCCAAGCCACAAAATTGTTATGTTGATGGAGCTTTTAAGCATAAAAAAATGGATTTAAATGTGCAGGAAATCAGCTAGAGTGCCAATTAATCCCAGCAGAATTAATTGTGCATTCCAAGTGCAAGAAGGTGCTGTCCAGCTCTGTGTTTAGTTTTGCTGTCAGTTAAAATGGATTTTGTTTTGTATCCCTTGCTCCATGATAAATTTTATCCCATCAGTTTTGTTGTTGCGCTCTTCAGTTTTGACATCCCGTTCTCAGAAATGTTCTCGGCATTTTAATATTGTCATAAATCACGATGAATATGACAAGATGGTGTTTTAATTTGCAGACCGGACCTGTAAGGTGTGGAATCTGGTGACGGGTCAGGAGATAATGTCTCTAGCAGGTCACCCCAACAATGTGGTGTCAGTCCGTTATAGCTCTAGTTTGGTCTTTACTGTCTCTACCTCCTACATCAAAGTCTGGGACATTCGGGACTCGGCCAAATGCATCCGCACACTAACGTGAGTAAGACTATTTATTAAAGACTGATGAACATAATGGACTGATTATGTTCACTTTCCTGGCACACACTTTTTATATAGTTTCTATACAAACTATGCAAACTTACAGCCAGGTCAGTTGGTATAATTAAGCTTTATGTAGTTATTATGGATAAAATAATAAACACTTTAGTTTTCACACTTCTTTTCTCTTGTTTCCCAACATTTTTCTTTCCAAATTTGTGAAACTATTTAGTTAGACGGGCTATGGATTTGTTTTTGTTTTAGCGGTATTTCTTTAGCATTGAAGAAAATTAACATCAATTTGAGTTACACCCTTTAAAGCAGAGGTGTCCAACTCCAGGCCTCGAGGGCCGGTGTCCTGCAGGTTTTAGATATCACCCTGGGTCAGCACACCTGAATCAAATGATTAGTTCATTACCAGGCCTCTGGAGAACTTCAAGACATGTTGAGGAGGTAATTTTGCCACTTAAATCAGCTGTGATGGATCAAGGACACATCTAAAACCTCCAGGACACCGGCCCTTGAGGCCTGGAGTTGGACACTCCTGCTTTAAAGTCACACCCCCTGTAATACTAATTATCCCTAATTACTTGTTGCATATTTGTACATATTTTATTCATATATCTTCAGGTCTTCTGGTCAAGTTAATGTTGGGGATGCCTGTGCATCCAACACCAGCCGGACAGTCACCATCCCTGCAGGAGAGAACCAGATCAACCAGATTGCGCTCAACCCCAATGGCATAGTACTGTACGCTGCTGCTGGAAACTCTGTCAGGGTCTGGGACCTGAGAAGGTAAGCAGAGACACTCAAAATGAATGCAAAAGTAATATCCAGACAGCGGGTTAGCAGGGTGGCAGTCAGTCTGATTTCAGTAAAATATCGTACTTTTTGGGTAGGTTGTTTTGGAGTTTGGTATCGGATTATCGTGACACTTTGTTTTTAGTTTCCTCTGCCAACACGGTTGTTTTTGGTAACGTTTGTGTGCGTGCCTTTCTGTCTGTAAATATAACTCAAAAACTTGAAACGTTTTAAATGACTTCTGATAAAAGTTAAAACCCCACTCTACACCCCTACAACCTCTGTTAAAATTTGTCTTACATCCACCAACGTCTTCAAGGTCAACTTAATGAATTATTATAAACTATGTGCATTACAGTAACAGGTTATAACTCTTTAAACACATAACAAAAAACATTTCAGTACATGCAGAAAGTTCCTCAATATGTTTTTTATTTTGTTAAAAAAACAAAAAATTTTGATCAAATATGGGCACTGCCTTAATTTCTTTTCATTTTTTAACTAGCCAAGACTCAAAAGTTTTTGAACGTATCTGGCCTTGATTTCAAAATGCAAAACAACATGCTGGAAGTGGGTCTACAGACCATTTTTTAGATAAATGATCTTTAAAGTATTTCCTTAAAAAGGTAACATTTAACAGCAGTCTGTGTATGTATGTAAAAAAAAAAAAAATAATAAAAAAAAATTTTTTTAAACAATGTCTTTTTATTAAGAGTTTTTCCTTTATACATATAAACAAAAAGAGAAGAAAAGGATTACAGATGATCTGTACATTTGGGGTAATTAGCCCGTACACTTAAGGCTGTGAAATAAAAGGAAAAATAGACAAAGAAAAAAGTGAAATAAAGAAAAAGAGAGACATATAAACATAAGTATAATATTTCCCCAGATAACATAATCCCTGCAAAATAATCCCATTCATTCCCATACAGGTCACTCCCCTAGACCTGTACACTGTATTTCCACACCTGACAGAGTTGCACCTGAAAAATTCTTATAGATTTTGAAATGCTTTGAAATTTTTCCAGTAGAGTTCTGGAGTGAATGTCTTATTTTTTCCAGTTTTATACATGACATGAGGTCATATACCCACTGTTTGTGAGTGGGAGGGGCAGCGTCCCCCCACCTCAGTAGAATTGCCCTCCCGGCCCTGCATGTAAAATCTTTAGGCAAATTGAAGATTGTCGAGGAGAAAATGTTTTGAGATGGAGATGTGACCCAGTTGAGAATGGTCAGAATCTTGTGTAACAGGAGCATTTGAAGAAGTCTAGAGGTTTAAAAGGAGCTAACCTTGAATGAACAGAGATCAAATTTAAACCTGGGATTTACTTTTTATAGGCGTAGATGAAAGTTTGATCAGAACCTCTTTTTTTTTTTTTTTCTTTTTAAAGCATGTGTTGTATGGATGTATTGATAAACCCATGCACATCAATAATACTGACAGTGTGTTTATGATTTCCCCTGATAATTTCAGATGCATAACATACACACTTCATTAGGTAATACAAACCCCAATTTCATTGTGTTGCCTTGGAACTTAATTCAGTATGAAAACCTGACAAGCATCCATTCCAAAGCTGTCACCCCTTTCTGACAGCCGCCTGATATTAGCTGTGATGAATTGCCTCTTTGTTCATCTTAGAAACATAAGTCAGTAAGTGGTACTTTGGATGATTAAACTAACTGTGAATCAATATTCTGTGTAAGAACGGTCACATTTTCTCTGAGACAGAACTCAGCAAACCTTATTTTTACATATTTTCATGAGTAATATATTAAGTGTATCATTACTTTATTAATATCTACCCTTTGTACTTTGATTTGATACATGTATTTAAGTTTTATTTTGGCATTTCCCCTGTGGTTTTGGCTTGACAGTTTTAGAAATACTCATTAACATTTCTTTTCCTGCATTAGGTTTGCCTCTACTGGAAAGCTTACTGGTCACCTTGGCCCAGTTATGTGCTTGACTGTGGATCAGTCTGGAAACAGCCAAGACCTGGTTATCACTGGGTCCAAGGACCATTACATCAAGGTGTGTTTTGGGCTTTAAAACTCCTGCTCTTGACATCTCTGATGTTCTCTTGTTTCTTGAGGCAGACGATAAAGTGAGATTCTTTGTGCAGCTGAGTCATCCAGTAATGCAATATAAGGACTGCTTAGGTTAGACATGCTACATAACCCATGTTTAACTGATTTTCTTTGATTAAAATAAACCTTATGTTCAGATACATATCATCCCTTTAACATGTATTGTTTTTGCTGTTGCAGCTGTTTGACGTGACTGAAGGCTCGCTGGGAAGCATCAGCCCTACACACAACTTTGAACCACCGCATTATGACGGTATCGAGTCTCTGGTAATCCAAGGGGACATTTTCTTCAGTGGCTCCCGAGACAATGGCATCAAAAAGTGGGACCTAGACCGTAAAGACCTACTGCAGGTACTGGATTATAAATGCAAAAAAAAATATGGATAGGAGACATTCAGATGTTTGATCCATTTAATGCAATATAGATTTTTTTTTTTTTTCCCCATTTGGATTCTATAACTATCAAAAGTAGCCTAAAATATTTTTATCTTCTTTTTCTTTTTTTTTTTTTTTTTAATCACCATTATTGTCTTTCCAGAGCTTTTCTCCTGGAAAACCTGCTGTAAAACAATGTGCAGAAAACTCTGCCCTTGCTGTCACATTCTGTGTCACACAAAGGCCAATAGTAAAGGAAAACTACAGTTTTTCACATGAATTTACATTAAGAAAAAGAAGTCTTTCCACATGATACCCTCAAGTTACTGTAGCACTCGCATCATTATGATCATAATCTTTCAGTGAATGTAAGTTACAAAAACATCAACCATTCATGACATTCTCCCTATTAACCATACTGATATGCATCTTTGTGCTCAGCAAGTCCCAAATGCTCACCGTGACTGGGTTTGTGCACTTGGTGTCGTCCCTGGATCACCAGCCCTGCTGAGTGGATGCAGAGGCGGGGTGCTTAAGCTGTGGCACACAGACACTCTAGGGACACTGGGAGAGCTCAAGGGTCACGAGAGCCCCATCAACAGCATCTCTGCCAACAGCAGCCACCTGTTCACCGCCTCCGAGTGAGTTTTCCACACACACTGATACACATGCCTAGGCTTTATGTTTGTCCTCAGAGAGGGAGACAAACAACTGTTTGTTTGTGTCTCTCTGGATATGAGGAAAACAACTTCACCTGAGGCTCATATACGCATGGGTAACAAATTAAAGTAAAAACATGAACATTGAGCCTATGGTGAGTGGGTTCCATTGGGTCCGTTACGCCGTGAGCGACATTCTGCCGGCATGTTTTAGATCCACTTGTCTTTATAACGCAGGGTTTCCCAGAGTTTTGATGACTGAGGGACAGTTTAGGGAGTCAGCAGGATTAAGAGTTGTAATAGAAAAAATGAATACAAATGTCGCGTACCCTTATTGTTTCAAGATCAAGAAATAATAATCTGGTAGGGAGATGAGGCTTTATGTTAGTGATAACACTTATTTTGCTCTTTTTTTTTTTTAACCTTCAGTGAATTGGCTGTTAATTTTTTTTCTTCTTGGCTGTATTAGTTTCTATTAGGTTTGGTCTGGTCTGCTAAGATACCAAGAACAGGAGTCAAACTGGAGAGAAATGCTTCCTTGGTATTTGTTCTGCTAAATCATAGTATGACAAAACTGTAGTGCAATCTTTAGTTATCACTTGTGAGCCACACAAATGTTACAAACACCTCCAGCTCATGTTCCACGCTGTGAGAGAGCTGGCTTTAGGAAAGGGTTGCAAATTCACACACATTTTCTCTTCTGGGCGATCTCTTTTGTCCTCTGATGAAACATTTCTTTTCTGATGGGAGTGTTCTTTTCCTAGATGACAGATTTCCATCCAACCAGTGACGTTTCAGTGAGTTTTAGAGAAATGCATCACACAAGCCTTTTTAGTGGCTCATAATGGATCAAGAGTTCACTAAAACACCTTATATTGGTTTTCCCTTTAATTTGGCACCCCTCTACATGTATTTATGTATGTGATCAGCAAATTACATATACAAGGTAATTTTTATACGTAAATTTCAAGTAAAAGGTCTTCAAATCAGTGAAAATGTAAAGACATTCAGAGAATATGGAATAGATTATGACTTCGTGTGTGTGTGTGTGTGTGTGTCTTGCAGTGATCGGACTGTGAAGATCTGGCGTGCACGTGGTGGACTGGACGGCACCTTGGAAGTGGTCGACAGTGTAGACGAGGTTGCAAGTAACTGAACACGGTACCACTTTCCTGGTTTGACTCTAGAAGGACGTAAAGGCACTCCTGCCCTGCACTTTGACCCCTTAACTTTTCAAGCCTAAACGACACACTTTCCATATCATATGACGTTCATGACTGAGCCGACAGGAAACGGTAGTAATCTCATCACAGTGGAAGCTAACGCATTAGTTCTTTTCTTTGACCCTGTATGCTTAGAGGGTTTTGCTAATCAGGATTTAGTTAACTGTATTGTTAATGACTTCTATTTCTCTCTTCTTGCGCTGTAGACAGTTTGTCATTATTATTGTCACCATTATAAGAACTTATATTCACAAGATACTATAGGATGTGATGAACACACAGTAAGACACTATCTGTGCAGCTCGGCTTAAATGCAGCACAGTGCAACGATACAACACAGGCAACCCTGCCAAAAAAGGATGTGGTGTTTTGTTGTAAGAGTACAGAAATATATACGTGCGGCAGAGCTAATGGGTTGGTAGCTGGTCTTCACAACCCACTTCTCCACTTTGTTGAGATTGTTTCTCTGCACTTGAAACAGAATTGTTATTCTGTCACTCCTGTTTCCAAGAGCAAGAAAAGTGGCTGTGTGTGAGAAAGACAAATCACTCTACCCCTTAACATCCTTCTCTTGCTTCTGTGCTCCCTTCAATTTCTGCAGCAGCTTTAGATCAGTGACCAAAAATGTGTAACGTGTTGTTATTGCTGTCCTCAACTGCACTTGTAAACAGAACACACTTTACAGTAGCTAAAGTTTGACGTTTAGGGGAAATAAGCTCACTCGCTTTCTACACTGCATGTCTTTGGACTGTGGGAGGAATCCAGAGTACCCAGGACCCTTCTGCTGAGAGGCCGCAGAAGGGTCCTGGGTTTGAATAACCATCTTGCCACCATGTTGAACAAATCCAACCTTTATTATGAGAATCTCTCTGGTGATGAGAGCTGGGTTTTCAGGTACAACCCAGAGCTTGAACGGCAGTTTAGTGGAGGAGTCTTCAGCATGATCATCATTACCCTTCAGTCATAAAAGGTGAATGGGGTACTGTTGTCATCCTGCCGGAGGGGCACCATGGACAGCCATTATAACCTGAGAACAAGATGACTGGCTGTACATCCTGAAGGGTCTGAGGAACAAGATTGAGTAGAAACGAACCAAACTTTAAAGAATCTTTGCTCACCTACTCAACAACTCCCATACTCCCAAAGTTTAAAGCTTATAATGCTAACATTTTGACATAGTGAAGCCAGTGCATCATAGGTGTGCAAGTGGTCAGGTAAGGTTTTATAATAATGACAGCCATTTGAAGCCCTATGAGGGGCAATTGAGCAAATGTAGTAAAAATCTTGAATTTATCTGGTAAGTGGTGCAGTGGTTAACAAAGGCCCCTCACAGGAGACAGGTCCTGGTGTGAATCTGGTAGCTGACTGAGGCCACTGTGTCCCTGTTCCTACGTGGATTGTTTCTGGGTTTCTGCTTCCTCCCACAGCTTAAAGACATGCACGATGAATGAAATTGGGATTCTAAATTGTCCGAAGGCATGAATGTGAGGAAAATTAATTGATGAGGAATTTATCCGGTGCAGTTTGTTTTTTAATGGGTGGAATTTTATCATAGGACCTCATATGAGCACATGTAAAAAAACAAAAACAATAACAACATTAGCAATCCTTCTTAAATGTGAGCAGGTTGAGCACCGATTAAAGTCTGCACTTGTTGTCCATGTTTCAATGCGTGTACAAATATATCTTCACTCTTCACACATGCCGGTAACACTCACTGAACCTACACTGCTACACTGCTAAGTTGTGGTCTAATTCCCATGCTGCTAAGACACGTTCACCTTCTCAACCCTATAAGAGGGCTTCTTGTCGTGGGCTCCAGGTGAGGTCCACTCAGTACCGTAGTTGTGTATGTGTGTATATAAGTGTAATGGCATCTCTTTGTTGTTGAGAGGAGAGGCCTTCTGACGCAACCAGTGTTAGTTTTCCTGACTATTGACTCAACATCTGTCTCTCAGTTCTGATCTTTGTGCTGCCTTCCTGGAGGCACTCGTGGTCTCTGCAGTTTAACTGACCTGCCTGTCATGATTGTGTGCTGTCATTTATGAATGTTTGGTGAAACAGCAGCTGTAGGAATTATTCAACTACATATGAAATGTATGTAACCAATGTCTGTTTAAAACAAAAAACTAATCTGACTGAATGTTAGTTTTGTGGGACCACTGATCTGAACGTAGTCTCACACTAGAGCCCAGAGGACCGTGAATGGCACAAAGACTGACGAGTACATCAGTAATGCTTTGGACTGAGCTTTTCCTTCACACAGGTGGCAGGTTACGTTTAGTGGCCTTTGGTTAGGTTCTTTTCTTTGTTTTGTTTGTTATGCCTTTCTTTTTCCATGTACCCATGCCGCGCCCCCTCCTGTTTTAGGAGCCATTCCCCAATGGCGGACTCTGTAGCGATTCTAATGTCAGATGCCTGGTCACAATAAATGCCATCTGTCAAAAACAACCATCTGTGTGTGATTTTCTTGGTTGTGTGTACTGATATATATTAATAGTAAAAAAGAATATATCTGTAGGCTAATTTATTCATACAAACAAACTACCTCTAAATGTGTCTTTGGTTTTTACAAATAAGTTTGATGACTCTATTTTCAGATTTTTATTTTTTTCCTGGATTTCCTTAATTTTTCATCTTCTTAAAAAGTGGAAGGCTAACCTGCTTCATCGCTGTGTTCAGGCTATGAGCTGGCCTGTTGGAAGAAGGGTATGATATGACATTTGGCTACAAGAGGGCACCAGTTCATAAACTGGGGAGAAGATAAAGGTTAGAATGCCATTGTTGCCAAGTTTGCTTCATCCTCTGAGTAACAAATGACACAGCAAACCAGAAGGTGTTGATCTGAGGTGGAAGACTATCTGAGGTCTCTGCAGAGGTATACACTGGCGTGCCCACAGCAGCCTAACAACCCTCCTTACCTGCAGACTCCTCCAGGAGGAAATAGTTCTTCATTTTATTGATTTGGCGACACTTCACCTTAAGGGCCCCTCTTTACAATTTATAGTCATTTCGTCCTCAGCTCCCTCGTACTCGACCTCCCTCTCTCCTTTACCGATCATTTGCAATACTCCATTTCCCTTTTTTGTGCATTTATTGATGTTTTGGAGCTCTTACAAATGTTAATCTTTCCCCACATCTTCAAGTTAGAGATTTAAGGTTCCTCCTAAAATGATCTTTTCAAAGTTTCTATAGATGTTTTTTTTTTTTTCCTTTCTGCACACTGTAAAGCTACAGAGCTACACTCTACCAAGCGGATGGCCGTCTGACTGCTTTTAGAAATTAAAGTGCTGAAAACTTGGCACAAGATGGCAGTAGTGGGTAACACATGCAAGACTGAACAGTGACAGTCAATCTAAGGATTACTACGATCCTTTGCCTCCACAGGCACGGTCTCTGAAACTCGGAGGCAGTTGTCTAATATTCCATATTGTCCTACTTGAAGATCCCAGTTCAAACCAGGTCTCTGTATATCCCTGTATGGCTTCAATTAATACTGATCCTTTTATACCATACAGATGTTATTGTCCTCTAGTTTCAGTACACCTTCATCTTGTTTTACTGCATTTCAGCATTATAAATCCTTCAAATTTTTAGAGTTTTAATTTAATCCAGTACCACTGCTGAGATCATGATAAAAACAACCAGAGGGGGGGGGGAAGCAGACAACGGATCAGGCGACCATAAATGTAAGCAAACAAAGTTTAGTTTATGAAAACTGAGGGCGTTTTTATAGGAGACTTCTTTAGAATACATTTTTTATTATACTATTGCCTCTAAAGTGAGTCCTACATTTTCATGAAGTGCACTAACAATGTAGTAATAATTAACAATTTTCTCCTGCATATGCATTTTATTATAACTACTACAGCAGTAATTACCTGATTATCCCTTGGAGCATTATTAATTTGATTATCTTTGTGTAGCAAGTAAGCTGCTCCTTCATCGGCGGATTTCAGTTTCTACCTGCAAACATTTTACAGCAAACAGCTGTTTGGTGTGTTTACGGTTGTGTTGTTGTTGAATAAAGATTGAGAGAAAAACCTGAGCCTGTAGTAACAAGTAAGTACTGCTAATTACTTTTTGCTCATTGTTGATGATCATTTAAAAAAAAAAAAAAAAAAAAAACATTTTTTAAAAAT
>VUQG01007091.1:11454-28357 GCA_015106755.1 Etia nguti
CGGAAATCCCCCAGGGCTGTGTGCCTGACATCACTTTATCAAATGGTAAATGGTAAATGGACTGGTTCTTATATAGCGCTTTTCTACTCTTCTGAGCACTCAAAGCGCTTTACACAACTTGTGCATTCACCCATTCACACCCATTCGCACAAGCACATTCAGTAAGTGCTTTCTAACTAACATTCACACACATTCATACTCCGATGGATGCATCGGAGAGCAATTTGGGGTTAGTATCTTGCCCAAGGATATTTGGCATGCAGACCAGGGGAAGCCAGGAATCGAACCACCAACCTTCCGTTCAGCAGATGACCTGCTCTACCGCCTGAGCTACAGCACACCCCATTGTGGCTCCATAGTGTAGTCGTTCACTTGGGAAGCAAAAAGTTGCCAAAAGTTTCCAGCTGTCAGGCCTTTAGTGTTACTGGTAGTTACAATATTGGCAATAATACCTTAATATTGTATTAAATCTAGAATTTTTGGAACATCACAAGTTTTATTCGATGCTCCATTTAGAATAGGATTGCTCCTGGTAGCTAGTTTGCTAGGTTTTTAAACAAAAGAAAAATAAACTGGACTAGTCGCCTTAACTAAAAGACAGAGAACATTTAATACTGAGCATGCTTGAAATAGAAAGTTTACAATTGACCAAACCAGTATCTTGTGTGTATTTTTTGAGCTATATCAAAATTTCCTCCTCAGTCAGATGATGTTTTAGTTAGCATGTTGAAACATTCCGCAATTTGACTGTGTATAACTTTGCAAGCAAGCACAGTGTCAGATTAGTTTGTTTGTTTTGCTAACCTCAGTAGTGCTTGCAACAGTAGCCTTGGTCTCTTTCATACTAGCTTCTATAGCCCGGTGCAGATAATGGTTAAACGTGGCTCTGTTATAGTCCATTTTTTTGAACACCATCTTTGATCTGGTAACTGTCAATTTATAAGTAAAATAAAATGATTTAACTGACTAGTATTTCTAGCTGACTAGGAAGGTTAGCAACATTTATACCTCTAGTCACACACAAGCATATAGGAAATGAGAGGGAGAGAAAGAGGTGGACCAAAGCTCTCCCTCTGGCCTGGAGTGGATGATGTGGTTTATGGTCAGCATTTTAACCACCAAGGCACAGGAGTGCCCCTCTGGTATCAGGGGTTTGCCAAACTACCCATCACTTTTTAAAGATAATTGCTCATAACACACTTGAAGGGTTTGTAGAGCTGCTCTCACTTGAGTTAAATCGATGGAGACGCGCAATCTCGGTTAGGGAAAAAAATGGCAGAGCTTAGTAAGATAACAGGCTTGTTTCTCTAATTCCAGACATCCATAAACTATGACTCCATACAGTACACCAGCTGCACTGGAGTCAGCACACTAACTGTAAACTGATACACCATAATGGCTTGCTGTAGATTTGCAGGAGCATGTGCAGCGGAAACCGATAATTCAGTGGTGACACACCACGCATAGGGGTTCCCATGGTTTTTAGGCTGACGTGAGGTAAGCTGATCTTTCAGGTAAAAGCAGAAAGGGTTACACTGGGGAGATGTGGTGGGGGCGAGTGGGGTAACCTCTGCTGTGTAAAAGAAGGAGCATTACCGTAGTAAATTATCCCTGCTGATGAGTTTTTCTCGGTAGCCGTCGCCCGCGTTATTTACTTCTTGCATTTAGAAAGCTGCACATAACTATATCACAGTATTTTTGTTTTTTAGACGTCTACAAAGACCCAACTTGCTTTCTGGTAGCCACATTTATTTTATTATCACTTCTTTTCTCTACCAGATATTTTATTTAGCAGCTCATTACGACACCCAGCCAACAATATGTGGCCAGAGGAAGAGTAGGGAAAAAGAAAAAAGGCGAGGTGGATACAAGGATCTCACAGCCAGGAATAGAAGAGCCACTCGTAAGCTGCATGGCTTTTACCCACAGGATGAACAGCCTGAGAGCATCCAGGATTCAGGCACATTAACCCTCAGCTATTCTGGGCTGTTTTGTGTGGCTTTTTGTTCGTGGAAAATAAGCAAAAATTTAGTAAACAAATACAACAGTGTCGAACAAACCAATGTTTTGTAAGGATTGGGCAGCTTTGAGCGTTACCAGCTCACTTGCATATTTCCATTCCCCTGCAGTTTCTTGGGAAATTTGGCTGAGTAATCTGAACCTTATTGTGTTTCTTCTCTGTGGAACACCAGATACCAGCACAACCTGTTTTTGGTTTTGACTGCCATTTTTCTAGTTGGCAGTTGCTCACACAGAGATTGAATTTAGGGGACAAGGGCATGCAAACTCACGCTGGAATATTTACACAGTAGCTTCCATTCTCTTTCTGTTACTGTAGTTTGCTTTAATAAGAGCTTGACAGAATGCAGTACACTGTTGAAGGAATTTAAACCAGGCATGTCGAATCCAAGGAGTGTCAGCGGTCACTCCTTTAACACTCTGTTTTGTCTGAAGTCGCGGAGTCAAATTGGATTGGTCAAAGCAGCTCTGACACACAAGGGCTGGACATGTGGGAGGACAAAAGTGATCAGCGCTTTGATGGATGTGTCACAATGAAGGGATGTAGCTGTCTAACATCTATCAGTGGATAAAGGTTTTCTCTGCTCAGCCTGTCACATCCAACTTTACTCATTTCATTTCTTTTCTTTTTTCCCCTTTGGCTCTCTTCTCCCGCTCTGTTAGAAGAAGCTTCGTGTCAAGACGTGGAAAAAAAAAAAATACTGTCAGTGCCTACAAAGAGAGTTTTTGTGAAGGCTTACAGGATTATTTGTTACTGCGTGGCCCCAGTTACATGCAGACAATCTCTGTCCTTTGAATTGGGGTGGTCTCTTGGGAGTGAAGCAGACATTTAAATTCAATCAGTTGCAATGCCCCCCTCTCTCCACCCTCCTTCGCGAAACTCACTCATCTCACTTCGCTGATACAATTACGAGCTGTTCTGCGTTGGCCATCTTGTTGTGATTATATATGTTTACATGGGAGGGAGGTGTTTACTGCGGAAACTTCGCCCACCCACCCCCCACTGCTCATTTAGCTACTGGAGAGAAAAAAAAAGAGCTTCTGTGAGATTTAATGATATTTATCATCACTTGAAGAGAGTTATGATTTCCTGACAAACATTGTGATTGCATATTCCTGAGTAACATTCCCTTGAGATGAGCCGTTCCAGCTTTACTGTAAAAAAGAAAAAGAAAAAAGAGAAATAGTGTATACATGTACATTTAATTCCTCTAATTAGACAGAAGGCCCCTCAAACAACATATGTTTGCGCGTGGGGATCTATAGCATCAGCTCATGCAGCCTGTGCCCACATTTGCTTGTTTCTTGTCGCTTTTTATAAATGTTGCTTTATAATATAATGGATATACAGGCCATATGTGGATCTGTAGGCATATGTAGATTAAAATATCAGTTATGAGATGTTTTATTCTCGAAAATGTTTTTTTGAAAATCTATTTTTTATTATGTAAAGTTCCAAAGAAATTATAACAACATAATATGAAACCAAAGAGAATAAATAATTGGATTTTAATTTTTTTTTTTTTCATATTTTTGGCCTTCCACAAGAGGGTAAGTAGTTTTTTAAGTGATTGCGTCTACAATCAGTCTCTTAAATTGCAGGAGACTTTTGAAAAGAGCGAATTAAACAATTTGTTTTCCATTTCATATTTTTAAGTACCCATCCACCGCTGGCCTTGCATTGTCCCATTACTGCCGCATCCTAGTGATAACATTGCCTCACTAATCTTACTGATGGTCACATTGCCTGGTCGGGCCCCAGCACTCTGTTTTATTGGCGGAGCATTATGCACAGTGTTTTGACCGTTGTTTACTCCACAACATGCCACTTGTTATCTTCTGCAGCGAATGGCCATGTCTTGACCAATCTTGTCTGGCTTTTGTCTACTTTCCACTGGATGAGCAGCCATTTAGTGCAAGGGTCAGGGTTGTAATTGACAGCCACCACTAAACAAATCTGCTCGGCCCGGCGGTAGACCAACCCCAGCTCCTGTCCCCTCCCGCTACTCTAATCTAACTAATGCACCCATGTGTGTGCTGGAAAGTGAATTAAGCATAGAAAACTCAATACCTGATCCATCTGACGGAGCTGCCTGCGTGCACATTAGCAGTTTCTCTGCAGCCTCTGTAATTGTATTACACAAGTTGGCCGCTCTAACGATCGGGCCCTACACACACTTACACACTCATACACACTCTCGCTGTTGTCGTTAATCGCTGCCTTCGCTGGCCCTGGAGGCGTGCAGCAGGCCAAGAACAGAGCGATCGAGAAGGGGGATGATGATGAGGCGAGGAGTTCAGCTCTCCCTCAAGGCTGACATGAAATGAAATCATGAAATCATAGTGTTTGTGTGCGTGTGTGAGCGGGTTTGCGTGTATTTGTGCTCTGAAGCTGGTATATTGCACTGCATGTTCTTTTGTTGTTATTGCTCTTTTGTCATACTCTTTGTATCTGCTTCTCTGGCTTCTAATCACTGGGTTTTTGGGCACTCCTGCTGTGTGGCCCTGTTTCTGTTTCTGGCATTCCTATATCCCTAAAGCCTGATATCTGTATACTGTCAGCAGTCCTACCCCTTGCCAGAGAATACAGCATGATAAGATGAGCTTAAACTCTCCTCCCTACTAATCCCCCTTGACCTATGCGGACCTATGCAAGGTTAGAAAAATATATCTCCTGAAGTATTTTCATATTATGCAGCAGATAAGGGGTAAGAACTAAGGAGATGCAGATGTAATAAACCATATATTTGATCTCAGTGGTACAGTGAATGCATACCTGTGATGATTATCCTCCTCAGAGAGGTCGCTAGACTTTATCGCTGGGAGCCCAGAGAGCAGAATAAGATAGGAAGCAGAACAAAAGGACTCAGAGGGTGATTAAAGGGGTTGTTGTATTGATTTGCTATGTGTTGTCATGCAAGCAACCATTTGCTCTGGTCTCACTAATGGAGAGTTCAACTCGAATCCAAGGAGAAGCTCTTTAAAATTTTATTCCTTCTAACAGGCTGATTTATAATGATGAGTCCCAGACTCTTTCCACCACAGCAGGACATCACAAAGAATCCTGGGAAGCATTGGGACTATATATAGAGCTACCACGAAGGGACTACAGGCACAAGAGAATTCAGCAGACAGATAGTGAAAGATGAGCCACACAGCCCAACTCAAGGCTGACAGAGTATAGATGCCCGTTGTTGTCCGTGAGACTTCTGTGACCTGCACAGCTCCCAGGGCCTAGTGATACCCTAGTTGCCAGATGACATCCCATGATCTTGTGTCTGGGAAGAGGTCTAGCTGTTGTGCGTGTGTGTGTGCCTGTGGAAAAATCCCTTAGGGAGGACTTTTCATCTACTTAGAGCATAGGTCATCAGATATGCCTGTGTGTGTTCACCTCTTCGTCTGTGCACGTTCACATTTCTTTGTGCACACACACACACAGGGGAGGAAGAGGTAAGAGCTGGGATGGGCAGCTTTATCATGCTTATCTGAAAGGTCACTCTGTCATTGTCGGAGCACGCTTCACAAAACCTTCTCGTGGTCACCGCAAGGCAAACTGATCTGGGAGAGACAGAAGAAGACTGAAAGACGCAGCCTGTTTCTTGAAATGTTGCACCACTTTGAAAGAATGTGCATTCCCATCACTTATGTTCAGGACAACAAGCTCATAGTCCTGTTACCATGCTGGTATGTAGTGATAATGAATGGTAATGCTGCTCCTTCTCATCTAAAATTAAATGGATTAAACAACAAAAATAAGCAAAAAGGAGTTCCCACAACATTGTCGGATGTCCTAAAAATAATTATTTCCCTCTTTCATTCCTCTACTTTTACTTCTCCTTTCATATTATTCTCACACAGTATAAAGTTTTATTGATCCATATTTAATCTTACAGTCACGTCGTAAGAGGAAAAATGCAAAAGGTGCCCCTTTCATAAGTAAATCGTACGAGGCATGCGAAACAGATGAAACATAAAAATTCACTTTAAGTTTTTGTCTTTCTTTTTCATATGGGAACAGATGTCTCTTCATCTTATTTATCTTATGTATTTTTTGTGTAAATAGTTATAGACAGCTTTAACTGGAACAGTTAGGTCATGAAATGTGTGATATCTTTGTACAGGCTCAATCACTCAGTCTTTTTAAAATGAGTGCCTCTGCCCCACTCCTCCGCTCCTTTGCAACGCATGAATAAAAAGCGACAATATTATGACCTTGTTTTTTAAAAAAAAAATTATTATTTCTTTTAAGTATGTATAATAATTACATATTTTTACTACTTATCATCACGGAGTACTCAACAAATTCTGCGAGCACAACAAAATCTATCTGTTTTGCGAAAATTGTGACAAAGAATGGAAAATACTGAGAATGAATGGTGAAATAAATAAATTTGAGTCTATAGGTGGAGAAAGCTAATCATTCTCCTGTGCCTACTGTGCAGAACCTAAATCTCTGAGCAACACTAATCCCGCTCGTTCGTCTGGTTATCTCTTCTCCTCGGTCTCCCCTGCATCCCTCAGCAGGTATTTCTCCACTGCCAAACTCCCTCGCTGACATCCATCCCCTGTTTATTGTCATTCAGGTCACCTGCCACCCCTCCCAAACTGACACCCCCACTGGGCTCTGTTTGTTTCCACTGTTGTGTCCCAGTGACATTATCCACAGTAATCCAATTGAAAGCTCCTCAGACCCTGAGCTGGGTTCTGTGGGGTTGAGACGTTTCCATGGGGATCGCATGGATTCCTAATTAAGCTCATTAAAGCTTGTTATTAAAGCTCGTTAAATCTCATCCTGACATGGTAGCGCCGCTACTGGTGCCTAACTTTACAAATTCATACAGAAACATGCCCTCCACCCCTACCCCTTACAAACACACACACACACTAAGAAACAGTTACAGATTTGCACACTTTCACACACCGGTCTAATGCACTTTGTTCAGTGTAATTAAAGCTCTCAGTAAGCCCTGTGGCTTTCCCAGCTGCTTAGTTTGAACAGAAACAGAGAAGTGACACAACACAGATTTGGTGAAAAATAAAATCACTTGTATAATCCAAACTCAACCACCTTAATATTTCTTCTATTTATTGTTATTATTACTACCTGGCGTGATGCACTTTGTAGAACATTTGCCTTGGACATTAAAAAAAATGAAGGATTATCAGAGAAATAAAAATTTATAAATAGAAATTCTTAAATGGTCAAAACCCTGAAAGAGTGAGCAGGTAAGCATCAAATTGAAAGATGCGCTTGAGCCTTGGAAGGTAATTTGGTCAAGTGGAAGGATGGGTAATAAGGAGAGCTCCACTTTATTTTTCACTCAGGCACGTTACTCCCTCCCGTTGCCCTGACTCTAAATTTATACGTCAACTTCAAATATTGTTCTTTGACTGCGAGCAGGAACAGTAAACTATGATGTTTCTTTTGGGGTCTTCAGGGGTCTGAGTGGAACAGCATGTGAGAGTATGTGTGCGTGTAGAGAGGAGGAGAAAGAGAGCAAGAGAGACTCCTCGCAACCTGAATCAGCCCTTTGATGCTGACTGGCCTTGACATCAACAATGTGGCCTTTCACAGCCCCCACCCACCTCTGAGGAGCTTACCAAGAACACACACGTACAGAGTCTGTCTTTCTGTGTCACTCTCCCATTTAGGGTTTTTTTTTGTTTATTTTTTTGTAGGTTTTTTTTTTTTTTGGCGCTGTTAACAAGGGAATGGCGCTATAGCTAGAAAGAAAATATTTCAAGGAAGGGGGTGGAAGTATTTACATGAGACCTGTAAATAATAGAGAGCATTGGACTCAGTGAGAAATGGTCATTCTGCAAATTCCCCAGCAGAACCAATGAGGCTCGGAGATCTTGTTAAGTCCTCTGCAGAAATTACATGGTAAACACCAGAGAAATGAAAGGATATTGAGGAAGAGTGAAGAGTGGAATTGGTCAGGGCCAGAGGGACACATTATATCACAGTGGACTTCTTAAGTGCCCCCTCACAGTGTTTCTTTTCCCCTTCCTCCTCGTTCCTTTAAAACAGTTCCGTCTTCTCCTTTACCAGTCGTGTCATTCCTCTGACATTAAAGGGATTTAAGTGCTGTCTCACAATGGCTGTGGTTAAAGAGTTTGTTCCAGATAAATGTTGAAACACTGAGAGTCCTCTGAAGAGAGGTTCTGAAGTTCACTCTGCCGGGGGACATCCATCATTGACATCACTGCTAATTTCGGTGACACGTTCGGCAAAACATGCCCAGCTGTGTGTAAAAGAAACACATGAACTCAGTGTTTCCATGTGATTTTATTACTCCATACTTTTCAGCAGCTTACAAAGGCAGACAGTTATATCAAACATGTGTTTCTTTAATGCTCAATGTGTGAAAAGAATTGACTGTGATTGCCCCAGGAGATGATGTTTTCAGATGTGTGTCAGGCTAGAGGAGCAGAAATTCTCTAAACTTAATCTGTGTTTACTCTGGGCAGGCTGTGATGGACTTGTTAGCATTAATTAGCATTAATTCTGTAGTAACACTGCCAAAGTGTGCAGCTGTGGGCAAAAAGAAATTTATGGAGGTTGACAAAACTTGACAGAGGTGAAGATCAGCCCTTTGGGCTGTGGCCTTCTGCGCACCATAATAAGATGAGAGTAATGAGAGAAATAATGACTAGTGTATGATTTAGTTCAGTGAGTGTAGATACTCATCAAGAAGTTGTTGCATACCCCAAATCCAAAAAAAAAAAAAGAAGCACTTTCCTAGCTTTTTGTTGCTGCAGAAAGCAACAACAGGCCAGTGGTTAGGACATTAGCTCTCTCTGTCTCTCCTCTGACTGTCTCAAGTTAAACACATCTCACAGAGCATGCTATTTCCTGAAGATGAATGCTACTCTGTGATGAGCCGGGCTAAATGCATCCAGTCATTTCCCCTGGAGCACGAGCCTGTGTTTAGGTGACGGGACGTCCTGAGGATGTGGGTAGTCACAGTATGGCTGCTTTGGTGCCTTACTGCCTGCCGGTCTGCCACGTGGACATTGGCCATTAAATCTGTTGTTTTCGTCTTTTTTTCTTTATTGAAAGCTCAGCCACATGCCCAACCTGAAAATGGATATGGAGGCATATGAAGATTTCAGAGGAAGCATGCGAATTTTTACTTCTTCTTGGTTCAGTTTTAGCCATCCATACAAAACAAAATTGTAGCTAAAGCTTGTAGAGCTCAGAAAAAGAAACCGACCGGTTTAATGTGTCTGGGTGATTAAGTCAGAGCCACTTGTGATTTAGACTGCAGTAATCACCATAATGGCTACAGTAGATGTAAAATCCTGCTGCCCACTGATGGTTTAGGGAATCTTGTTTTTTCAGCCTGTATAGCACCAGGTCAAACCAGCTGCTGTCAAGGAGCCTTTGAGCTTTACCCCTCTGTTGCCTTTGCGCCTGCATCAACAGCTTCAGTGGTCAGAGGCTCATATTCAAGTCTTTCTGACAGGGGTGGTTTGCTTTGATAGTCAGGCCTGTTTACCGCTCCATGTCCTGGGGGCTAACCGAGCTCAGATCACCCTCAAATGAACTGAAGAGTGAGGGAAATATTCAACACAGCTGTGCTTACTCTGGGGGCAGGGGCCAGGAGAGACGTGCTGCTATGCTTTCAGGTACTGGGCAGGTCTCGCCTCTGAAGCTGTCTTTAGAGAGCCTGTTTGCATTTATAAAAATGTTTGCTTGGATATGAAAATAAAGATTTCCCCAGTGGCAAGGGATGGGAACGTAAAGAGAGAAAGCGAGCTGGATGGAGATAAAAGCTATTTTTTTTAACAGGTAGCAAATCAGCTAACCCAGCGGCTGCGAGGGAATATACTAGCAACTCCTCAGCAAATCAAAGGTAGGCTGAGGGTTCAAGCTGGCAATTTCTCCCTGAGTAAATCTAGCCAGTCTCTCCCTAGAAGGTTGGATTAAGAAAAATGCTTGTGTGAATGTCATTTACTGGATGGTTTTTGGGGGTTTTTTTTGCGTCGGCCTTATGTCTTATGCAGTGTTAATGTACATTCCTCCACTGAATACGAGTCCCTCATCATGGGCATTTTTTTTTTCCTGTTTCATCCTAAGATTCATGATTTGTGTTGGGTAAACATTTGGCCTCTCCTCTTTATTCACTGAGTCAAAATTTCTCTTAGCCAGTTTTGTTACTTTGACCAATTTACCATCTCTGTGTGTCTGCACAACAGACCCACGGCTGGCAGCATCAGTGTGAGTGGAACAGAGAGAAACTGTGGTGTAATGAATAGAGGGCATGGCTATTTGGCAGTGCGAGTGGATGGGAGGGGGTCACATAAGCTGTTAAAGTGGGCAGAGTCAAGAAATATGGCAGGTAGTATGGAAACAGCTTTGGCTTGCCAATAACTGACGCTCATCATGTTTAATGAACAATTCTGGTTTGGAATTAAACAGCCAGCTGCGGAGCAGTTGTCACTCATATGTGTTTATGCTCTCTGACCATGCTTAGCCTTCTCTAATTATTGACCTATTTTTCATTCATGAGAGTGTCCTTGGAGATTTATTCACATGCAAGCATGTCCAGTTTCCCCAAATTAGGATCCACACAGTGCCGTTTACCCATGCCCCATTTTCCCTGTTGCTGTCTTACACAAGCACACATGCAGGCACACCTTAAATGTGTTATTTTAAATGCAAAAAATATATACTAAACATTCTGTAATTTATGCACTCAAGGACTGCGTTGCATAGAATGAGTTCCTGTAGCTGGTTTTGGTATACGCTGTGACCCCGAGCTATAACCATGATCAGTTAAAAGATTTACATTTTGTCTAATTAATGCAAAAATCATTGAACAAATGCAAATGTGTGTTTTTCAGACGTTGCCAAGTCAATGTAATGCCTAATAAAATATGGAACAACTGTTGTCAAGAGAAGTGGAAAGTCATGAGCAAGCTGTGAGCAAAACCATGTTGTGAGTGTATCCATTCTGCCCACTGCGTTGCTGGCATCCAGGCTGGCCCCCTGTTTGCGTGTGCATCCTGTACCCCTCTGCTTCACAGCCTTCCCTACGCTTCTCCATATTTCCACTAGTTCTTTCTGTCCAAGCTTTGCCTGGTGTGAGTTCTGGCATGTTGGCCCTGCCCTGGCCTCCTCTTCTACTCTGCTCCACTTCCTCCCCCTGGCTTGGTGGCCTGGCTGCCCGGCGGGGGCAGCCTGCTCACCTCCGGGGCAGCTGGCATGCCTGATGGCCCCATTCATCAGACCTGCGGGTGAGGGGTGGGGGTCCCACATAAAAAAAGAGGTGGGGGTTTATCGTTGACTTTATTGGGATAGTTATTAAATAAGCCATGATGACAGGGGAGGAAGAGGAATGCTTTCAACTTCCTCTGCAGGAGATGTCTTGCACAAACCCTAAAACTAGATGGATGACGGAAGGAGGGAGGGACAAAGGCAAACAGTAATTTTGTCATCCAAAATGGGGGAAGAAAAAATGGTCACGGAGATGTATTTATGAAGCGAGTACCTTTCTGAAAATGAATTGGGGTTTTTTTTAAGAGAAAAGCAATGCGGAAAATAAGGATAGAAGTATTTAATGTGTGAATGGGAAAGACTCTAGTCTGTTGTCTTTTAAAGATAGATGATTTGCCTGGCGGCCTGCAATGTTGAGGCTGGTGGCTGAATGGCGTATGACTGAATAACAGAACCCCCTCCTAAGATTGGCCAGTAACACACACAACACACACACACAGAGTCCATTGAGTGTCCCAGCAGGAGAGAAGACACAGCCTCTGGGCCAGGGGCCAGTGCAGGGATCCAGAGGGCAGTGAAAGTCTCCCCACAGTTTCCAATATAGCCAACAGTTAACTATTGGCATGGGAAAACCCAGCCCAGTGCCTCCACACCCTCAGCTGCATTCAAGCCTAACAGTAGCACATCCTTGTGTGCATGAGATTCTCTCGACCCTAACCCTGCTCCACAGCTGCTGAACAAGAGAAAAAAGAAAGCTGCAGCACCAGAAACAGAGGGACACAGAGAGAATGGACACCAGAGGTGAGAAACCATAGTCCCCAGGGCAAAATGAATGACTCACTGACATCCGCTTGGCTTGCCTTGGATGTCGAGTCCTTCTGAACAATGCTAGAAAAAGAAAAAGTTAAAATCCACGACATTTATTGCCACATTCATCATTCAGTTATTTGTGTTAAACTAACTCTGAAGGCTTCCTTTTATATTACCTGGGCTACAGTAATAGCTCAACGACTGCAGGCGCAACAAAAATGATGTTACAATTTGTGAAATAAGCTTTCACAAGGCATTCCTGAATAGTGTTGCCATGGAATAGTAATTACTAAGATTCAATGTTTTGCCACATGTATATTTTTTAAAGCCTACTTTGAGAGGATCGAGCCAATGATTGAGCCCATGGTTGCCATTTGTTTTCCCTTAAAGAGCTTAATAGCTTTGTTGCTTCTACATGCAACCAAAACTGAGCAAAGCATTAGTTCAACCAGGCTACAAAGTTAGGCCTGCAACAGACTGGAGATCTTACCAGGGTGTACCCGGCCTCTTGTGATCCTGAATTGGATATGGATGGATGGATATAAACCTAAGGTTAGCCTGAAATGTTGGTGGATCAGCTGATGAATACCCTTCTACAAAGTCAATTGGTAAATTTCATGTCTGCTATTGAAGTTGCTTTAGCCTACACAGAGTTGCAGAACATCTGCAAGCTGCTTTGCAACCAACCTTTTTTTTTTTCTGCTATTCCTTTCATGCTGTGTTGTACTCAATCAATGTCATCTCTGTTATCACTGAATGCTCTGTTCTGTAGGGGTTGTGCTGCTGCTCTCAATGTCTCAGGCTTTCATGTGCATGTGGAAGCTCAAACAGGTCTCAGAAGAGACTCATATCGCCAAATCTGAACTGCTTGGATGGAAATAACAACTGCACTGTTATTGACTGACTGAACTTCTGTTAACAAAGCAAAAAAAAAAAGTTCTAAGCAGCTCTTCCTGAAAATAATCACTATCATGCATCTAAAACAATTGTTTTTTCATTCCAATGGATTGAACACTATTCATAAAATAGAAGAACTTGAGATTTTCAAGTAAGCAGTTTCACTTTTCTGCTTGGTTTCTGGTCTTGTTGTCATATTATGTTCGTACAGTGTTTTTTTTGTGTGTTTTTTTTTTAAAAACAATTTGGCTAGCGAGGCTACTGTGTGAAAGACTGCCGGAATGTTTTTGAGGGGAAAATAACAAGAGTAGCTTTACTTCAGCCAAGTTTCCCATGAAAAAAAAAATTAGCAATGTACTTGCTCATTACAAATAAACAAATACAGCTGCCAGCATAATGAATTGTACTTCAAAACATGTGCACATGTTCAAGAGCCCATCTATACTTCAGTCTTAAAAATGCACTTACAGGCATGCTTGCGCCACTGTCAGTTTTCATCCTGCGCCTCAGTCTCGTAATTATCTTGTCAATTAACCTGGAGCTGGAAGGATAAATGACACACTTGTCTCCTTCACCGTTTCACTGTGGCTCCTGTTTTCCTCTGCTTCCAAATGAATGCAAAGTTGAGAGAGGGAGAGACTGATGTATGTTTTTGAAAATCAGGAGGTATTTAAATTTGACTTTGCTGATAATTTCAAGGTTGCTCTTCCCCGCTGAACTGCCTGCTTTTCTTTGATTCCTTCATGATGTGCAAACTGGCAAAACCTCAGATTTTTGTAATCATATCGAGCTGTATTTTACTTAAAGCCCTGCTCTTTTTTTTTTTTGTTAAGTCATAGCGTTGATGCAAAATACAGTAAACCTTATATGAACTATAATTCCTTTAAAACCAAACATAAAAAGCCAGACAGTTTTTTTGTTGTTTTACACGATTGAGTGTACCACTATGGATAATACCTGTAATATCTAAAAATGAAAAACGGATGTGGGTGATTAAACTAAATTTTCTGTTACGATTTTGGCTCCCAGCCATAATAGAAATCAGGCTTTCTCTCTCCTTTTTTGTTTGTAGTTATTATGACTCCAGTGCAGCCCTTTCCTTTTACAGTTGTTTGATTTTGCACCTCACTAAAATGTCCAAGTAAAATCACAAGGTTTCTGTAGGTGAACGAGTGGAAGGAATATTAACATGTGCCTGTTGGTTTTCCATTTTCTGTCACACGTTCTGTGCCTGCTGTGAACATCTCCCAAAGCACATAAGTCCGCTGCTGCCTGGGCCTCTCTCTGCCCCCCTCTGCCCCCGCAGAATGGAGGCAGACTGGCAGGGAGCATGGTCCCTGCCAGTCTGCCTCCCTGCCAGCCTGTCAGTGCTCTTGTGAGAACAGGCTTTACTGTCAAAGCCGCAGCCAACTCCCTGTCGGATGATCCCGCGTGCCCACCACGCTCACCTCTTTTCTTTAGTATTATATGAGCAGTATTTTAAGTTCAAGAAAATCCCCTGTTTTAAAAAAAATAAAGACATGATTTCATTAAATTCAATAAAGTCACAATGTTTGTCAAGTTAATGAATGGCTGTGTTCAGTTCTGTTAGATTATCGACCGACTTAATCTTTATTATGATTTTTGTTGTCTTTAAACAGGCGCCGTTATATTTTAACACAAATATGATAAAATCATAAACAGTCAAGCACCTGTGCAGCTCTGCTTATGGACTGACTTTCCAGTTTATGACTGACTAAAGTACGCTGACCACTTCCAAGAGGATCCTCTTTTCTGTTGCTGCAGTTACTTACTCTCGCTTCCCCACGGCAAATGTGCCAAGTTATGCCGAGTCGTTTGCACAGGTGTAGCAAGGCTGTTGTTACCTTGTTGACTGAAGTAGTGGAGACAGGTGAACTGATGAGGACTCAATTCTTCATTTCATTACCGACCTGTTGTCTGCTCATCTGTTCCTGTCTGCAATGGGTTTTTTTTTTTTTTAACACATATTATAATGATAATATTACAATGAGTCATTTTACCACTCTAACTGTGTCATGATAATCTAACATCATGACCCTTATACAATCCTTATAAAAATAGAAAGGAGGGAGAAACCTATTTCTGTGTCTGGACTGTTTTCCTCTCATATTTTGCACCTTGATGAAAGCAGACATAAAAATATGCTTGCTTCATCCAGTTCAGTGAATCAAACAAATGAATATAGGCTTTTCGCCCTCATTTGCTCTGTGTTAGGTATGCTTTGTGCCGCATCTGTAGCAGTGCATGTCAAATCTTCATCTGTTCATCAGCGTAGATGCGTCTGTCTGCGAATGTGTTATGCGTTCGGAAAAAGGGACAGTGCGCAGTCACGTCTGGCCGCGTAAACTGCAGTGCTCGCTGAACCCGCGCGGGATTCGGCTCTCACTGCAGAATTCCAAACCTCAGCAACGACCACAAGCGGTTTATTGAAAATCTAAAAATAGTGTGACAAGAGATGAATATCTGTAGCATCTAATTCATTTTAACAAGACACATGAAACCAAATGAAGTGGCATACGGTTTGGGAGAATAGAAAGGAGAAGCGTGGTTTTAGTTTGAGTGACGGATGCCACTTTTTATCCTCCTGTCCTCAACATGTCTGGAAAAAGCTGGATTTCGAAACTTTTCAGTGTGTGCCCCAAAGGACATTCTGAATGCACCATACCTAGAACTTAAAAATAAAGCTTTCTTGTGGTAGGGATGATGCATTTTTCATTTTCTTTAGTAGTCTCAGACAAATTCGTTCTTAGATTCTATAGAGCAAATTTTATGTTAACTAATTGTTTCTAAGTGCAGTCCAGAGATGGACAAAAGTGCTTCTATTGTCAGTGCAAGCAGACAGTCAATAACGCGGGCTCGGCAGTTTTGTTTTTTTCCTCCTAACTGACTAACTGACTCATTATTCTGTATCAACTCATTGAATCTCTGCTGTCAAAACATGTTTGTGTACAGACGAGCCACTGCTGACAGATGTGAAAGGCATTTAATAAGCAATATAGCAGTCAGAATTTTCCATCGGGGATAAAACAAGAAACATGGGAAGTGTTTAACGTAGCTTTAAAATACCAGATTAACGATGAGCCGTTAAAGGTAAGGGGAAGATTTAGGTTTTAAATCTTGTGATTTTCTCCTATTTGGCAAACCTAAATGGAAGAGAAGGACTGTAATGTGCTATCTATAATGTGTTATCTGCTGATATTGGCAGTAAGATTTATCAAAGATTACTTCTTTCTTTACTTTTTATTTTATGGAATAGATATCCGTACCACTACTTCTTTTCTCCGACACCTAACCTTTGGGCGTGACTCTGCAGCGATGCGGACTAAGACCTTCAGATATTGGCATTCTAACACTTAGTAATTGGCATTATAACACCTCAGAGATGAAGTACCAGCGCCTTGGCGCATGTGACTGTGCATAGCAACGCTTATACATCACACTTCACTAAGCGCATCCACTGCCTAAAGTGTGTGTGTGTGTGTGTGTGGACAAAGACAGGAAGAAAGAAAGAAAAACAGAGAGAAGGAGATACGATCTGTCCGTCAGCTCCTTTATCAGTGCATCTGTCCTGTAGGTGCGTATCTGGGGCTGCTCACTCCACTGAGCACTCAATCACTGGGGCTGGTCTGCGTGAATTTTGTGCCAGAGGAATGAGTGTGTGTCAATACATGTGTTGCAAGGTTACCCATGTGGAAGCAGATCAACACGGTGAATGAATTAACACACGTGTTTGAGGTGGGGTGGTGGGGTCTCTGCATGCCCGTCTCTCACTGTAGTCTTTTCACAACTCCTCCAGGTCATGCCACTTGCGCTCGGAGCAAAGCTTTTGTGAGCTCAGGCTTTTAATTTTTCAGAAGCTCATGCTTGTTAACTTAACCTTAGAGTGACCTCGCTGATGTCAGTCTCCTTGGGTTGCCATGCCTCGCCCCTTTC
>VUQG01007091.1:57399-81186 GCA_015106755.1 Etia nguti
AAAAAAAAATAAAAATAAAAAAATTTTTTTTTTTTTTTAATTTTATTTATTTTTTTAATAATATTTTTTTTTTTTTTTTTTTTTTAATGAGATGATCCTGTGCATCTGTTGTCATCTTTTGTTTGTATGTCTGGCCTTTTGGCCTTTCGCTAGTGGCAGAAGCAGGCTGCATACTGCTATGGGCCAATTAGCCAAGTAGAGGCATCGCATCAAGGCGTTGGGCACAGTAAGGGGTCAGAGAGTGCAGCGCGTCACCTTCTGACAAGCACAGCTCCACTCCATGGCCCGCTGGTCAGTATGGGGTAGGGTGATGGCCCTGTCTGGTTTCGGGCACCCAGGGGTGTGACATGTGACAAGTGAATAGGCTTGCCATTTTTGCGCTAAAAGGACCAGTCGTTATGTCTGCAAGTGAAGCCAAGCAATGGGGCTTATGTATGCAATGCCCGCTTTAAAACATCATTTAAGTGTTTGTGCATCAGTGAATGCAAGTGCTCGGATTGTGGGTGGGCATGGAGGCGCGGGAGCATGACGCATATTCATATTGACACCTGTCATTGAGGACTTGAAGCATAAAGATGGCAAACACCCATCCTGTGTGAAGCTAATTGGGGTTTGTGTTGTACTGTCTGTGTTTGAACCCCTGCTGTACCTCTTTGGAATGGGTTAGGTTGAACAGCCCACTTGTTCCTTACACCTTTTTCCTCTCTTTTTCTCTCCCGTGGACTCAGAAAGCAATGTATGTGCCGTGCCTTGCTGCACCATAAATTAGTCCTGGGTGGCGGCATGGTGGTTGCTGGGTAATTTGGACAATGGGGCGTTTGACAGCTCACCCATCACAGCTACAACGCCCCAGGGAGCCACTTCTCCTCCAGAGCTTTTCTCTGTCTCCTTGCGCTCTCCTCCCTCAGTGCTGATGGACTGACTCTCTAAGTAGCAGCATCATTCTCCAATCAAGCACCGAAATGACTTTTCATCCATGAGCACATGCGGGAGGGAAAGGGGGAGAGGATGGGGAGTATATTGTATCCAATGAGAAGGTAATCATAACTGCAGGAGACTGAGGAGAAAAAAACATTTAGAAAAAGCAATAGGAAAACAGAGAATGTGACACATAAGGAAAGGGGAGCTAAAATAACATCCAAAATGAAAATTAAATATGTAAAATGTTGGTCATGCATTAAGTTAATGGCAACTTTAAGGTTGTAAGACAACAAGTGTGAATGCAAACACATTCACAAACATTATAAAAGAATAAAAAGGAGAAACATAAATCATCTAAATGGGCTTTAATTGCCAATAGTCGTACTCGTTTATGCATCAAAGCAATTCAACCACTTGCTCACTGAATTGAAAAGCCTACTATCGGTCTTTGCACATAAATTTTAAATGTCTTGTTTTTTTCCTTGTTTTTTCCTAGTTACTTTTCAGTGTTCATGTTCTCACTTGTAAAGGGAAAAATCTCTTAAGCGGACGTTGGATGAACGCTGAATAAAATCCTGTTTTCTTTATTTTAAAAAGATCGCTCACCTATCTCGTTTGTCGAGGTCTCTGGCTTCTCTCGCACCTCTTCTCACCTTTCTAGTGTCTCCTATCACATAACTCGATAATTATTACTGAACAGAACGAAATTTGGGTTGAGAAACACAGAGCAGATTTCTAGTCTTCAATCCATCGTTTAATTTGTATTACCAGCTAAAAAGTCTGACCAGATTAACTGCTTGACTGGCACACGGTGTGTTTTCAACCACAGGCAGTAACATTTAAAAATGTGTTCATCTAAAATTTTCCATTTAGTCGTCTATTACATCAAAATATAGTTTTTGGGGCAGTGAAAATTTGTTAAAAAAAAAATGAAATGGTGAACCTTGATAATCATGATGCTTTGACCTAGTCTTTTCTGGCACCATCATGCAACTGGACAGGCAGTGACCAAGGCCTAGCATGACCCTGGCAACCGCCAGCTGCCTCCTGCCAGAGTGCAGCCGGAGAGAACCAAGTGAAGGTCGGGGATAATGATCAGAGAGAACATGTAAACACCGACAGCGAGAAAGACATGATTGCATGTGCAAACTCACGAAGACAGAAGTGGGTCTTTTCTCCAAAAAACAAAACAAAAAAACCCCAATGAGCTTTCGCTGATTTATTTTTTTTATTTTTTAATATTGTTTTATGAAATTCTCCACCTATCTGGCCACTTGCAAGTCACAGAGGGAAGATGTGGAAAAGTTTAGGCTGCTGATTATCGCGCAAACTTTACATGTGCATCTCTTTTTTTCTCCCTTTCTTTAGTATTCCAGTATTTTTCAGCTGTGTGTTGGTACTTTGCCACAGTGGGCGAACTCAGTTTGCGCATTAATTTTTCCAATTACATCACATGCGCCGGTAAAGATAAAACCCATGAATTGGGGCTTGCTATACTGAGCACATTTAATTATTCATTCTGTTTATTTGGTGCACGTGAACTCTCCCTTCAGGTCGCTGTGATTTCAGCCTGCAATGACATGACTATGTGCAGTGAACTGATTGAGCTTAATGCTGACTTTTAGGGAATGCCTTGTTGTTGTTGTTTTTCTTTTTCTTTTTTTAAAATTTCTCCTCCCCTTCTAGGTTGTGTGATGGTAGGATTCCCTAGAGATGATATATGAGTGTGCTTTGCATGCCTCAGCAGAGAGGCTCAGATAGGACGGGGCGAGGGAGAGGTCACTGGCCCTTAACAGTAATCAATAAATACCTGCCGCAGCCAAGTGTGAGACGGGACCCTGCAGACAATGTGTGTAGACACACGAGTGTATATAAAGCACTCAGCTGGAAAGAGACATCAGAGTGGAAGGAAGCCTGTACTTATTCTGCCCATTTCTCATGGAGCTTCTAAAGGATTTTGCTTTTAAACCAACAGCCATACATATCGATTTTGAGCCAGTGGGATGTATGGGTCTTTACTTAATCCAATACTAACAAGTATTGACTGGGGAAAGTCATTACCATAGATTTATGTTCACTCAATATAATGGGTAGGTGTGCTTAAAGTACATTTATTGGGAGATCTGATTGACAGTCTACTTATCCTGCTTCACTTGACTTGACAGCTGGATGGTTTATTATTCTGCTTGACCACCCAGATGCAAAGCACCTCTTGTCCTTCCTCATAGCGGAGTACCAAAACACCGCCGAGTAAAACTCCCTCTTGTCCAGTGATCGAGCCAACCATACTTTTTCTATATCCGGACGAGGAACGTATACGTGAATGATGAGAGGGCTGAGTGAAAAGAAGGCAAAGGAAGAAGGCAGGAGGGAATGAGAGGAGAGCAAAGTGGACAAATCAGAATAAAACAGGGATGAACAGAGAGGCGGTTTATGTTGGTGTTCATTCTTTTTCATGCTTGGCTCGCCCCTGATGGAAGGGAAACACAGGTCCCTGATACAGTGCTTTCTTTGGGACAATAAATCTGCTTGAGTACAGATAAAGTAGAGACAGCTTATCTTGCACGGTGATGTCACAGCCCAGCATTGAAATGCTGTTATCAGAAGCACTCACATACAATATATGATATAAGATATACGGTCTTACAAATATTCACACCAGGCATGCGGTGCAGGAAAACGGTTCATTTTATAGTATGTGTAGCAAACATAGTGTACATAATACAGAGTATTTTCTAGATGTATAATGAGAATTTATTTTATGTAAAAAAAAAAAAAAAATTTAAAAAAAAGGATCACCTGTGTCAGTAAACCATACCTTACAATGTACTTTCAGCATTTCAAGAAATGGCTTTTGAAAACTGAAGCCCCATCACCTAGTCTAATAATTCTGTAGTAATATTGTGTTTCAGTGTTTTACTTTGAAGTCCCATTTATTTCTACTCACTGTAGGAAATCCACACAAATCTCTCTGGTTCCGGATTTGGACATATCCAGAGTGTCTGTTGCGAAGAACTGACTTTGGCTACAGCTGGCACCTAATACCAAAATTTAAAATAACAAGAGCTTTTACAAGTTTTTGTGACTGCAGTGGCTCAAGAGAGAGAGCAGGTCACCCACTGTCAGGTCGGTGGTTCGATCCGTGGCTAACTGCCCTTGCCCAAGATATTGAACCCCAACTCGTTTCCAGTGCATCCATCAACGTTTGATAGATGCATTGCAATATAACTGTCAATCCATGGCATGGCTACAGTGTGTGTGTGTGTGTGTGTGTGTGTGTGTGTGTGTGTGTGTGTGTGTGTGTGTCAAAAGGGCAATGGACGAGCAACTGAAGTCCAGAATACCCCAGATATGCTATGGTCTTTTTTTGTTGTCCTAAAAATAAATGACTTGAATTGCATTGTTCGGATGACTTTTGATGAAGTCAACCAGTTTTGACTTATAAATACTCCCTTAAACTATCAATTATTACTTTATTCCATATCTAAGATGCAATAACATGAATTTAGGCCAGAAAATGTTAAAGAAAAATATTAGCAACATCAGTATCAACTCACCAAAATAATAACCAGCAAAGAAAACACTGGGTGATTAAACTGGTCACTCTTGGTTTTGGCAAGCCGTTTAGCATTTACTGTATAGAGTTTTCTCCTGTTATGTTGTGCTTGCATTACTTTAAAATCATTTGGCATATTGGACCTAATATGGTTCTAAGAATATAAATTTTTCCAGAGGTTGCCAGATAGTTGTAAACTGGTTTCTAGGCTCGTGTGACTGAAGCATTTGCTTGATCCTACATTGTTACTGTGATTGTCACACGCCCAAAATGGTCATCTTCACGTGGTTAGTGCTCACATGTTTGCAAAATCTCAGTCTTGACCACATTGACGTTGTGAAATTTGATCTCATTTTTATTATGAATGTCTTTGTTTCTTCTCTGATGTAGGTTTCCCACTTTTCTGTGCAGTGGTGATATATTTATGCAGTACTTCTTTTTTTAGTGTACCTCTTATCTCAGGGACTCTGCCTTAATATATGTTGTTGTGCCAGTGTTATGAGCCTGTTTTGACTATGATTTGTTCATGTCCAAAATGTAAACATCCCTTAATATTGCTGCACTCCCACAGTTATTGGAGTGAACTCAAGCCAAAAAAGAGAGTCACTGCCAAGACCTTTTCTTATCTTGCTTCACTCCCACTCACTAATCTCGGATTAATTCGATTAATTCTGATCTGTCTTTCCATTTTCCAGACCAGCGTTCCTTCTACCTAATAAATTCATTGACGATGCAAAATGGCAGTATCCATTCATCCAGTAAACTTATTTTTAAAGGTTTTCTTTTTCTTTAGCAGCTCATTTGTCTTCAAAATTCTTTTTGTACTTGTGTTGTGAAATTGATCTAAAATTCAAGTAATATTCAATTTGAGTCTTAAAATATTCACTAATAAGACTTACAGTATGCATTAGGAAAACTTACCCCAATTACAGAGCAAAATACAATTTGAATAAAAGTGCTGCAAGGACATATTTCATTAAATTTTAAACACTCAATATGAAAGCAATTTAGATTTTTTCTGATTAAAGTCAAGTTACAGAATCGCAGATGCTTGGAAAAGTCCATATTGCATATCAAACACTGGAGGCATGCCATATTAATGTTCTTGTTAAAAGGACTGTGACACTAAAAATTTATTTCATAATGCATGTTTGGTCTTTAGAAGCATTGTAATATGCCATTACACACCATAACTGTGTATTGTCACGAACACTCATTATTTTTAATATGCCAGTGCCTAAACATCTAAACTATTTTATCACCTACTGAAAAAGAAAGTCTGAGCTTTTGTTGCCCTCGGTATTGTGTTGGTGAGGGAGGAAGGTGGAACGTACTGAGATGTTAAGCAGTGATTGACAAAATGCGATACACAGGGATCAGTAATTGGCTATATCATAAAACAGTTGTGATTCAAAAAAGTGCATTTAAAGAGATTAGGGAAAATTTACATCAACAAACGAGCATATCGTGTCTATCAACAGGTTAGAGGTGTTAATAAACTTGGCTTATTAGCTGGCTAACTTGCAAGCACAATCTATCTATCCATTTTCTTTCAATTCTGGGTTACAGCAGGTAGATGCCCATCTCAGCTGTCATAGGCAGGTGCATCCTGGACAGGTCGCCAATTGGTTTGGACTAACACAGAAAGACACACAGCCATATGGTCAGTTTAAAATGACCAATTAACCTAGCGTCATGAATGTCTTTGGACTTGGGGAAGAAGTCCACATAGAAAGGCCCCAGACTCGATTTGAACCAAGGATCTTCTTGCTGCGAGTCGACCAATGCTAGTCACCAGACAACTATGCAAGCATGAAGCATGAAGGAAATTTAGCATCAGTCCACACTGTCAAGTGAAACTAATCCCAAACCAACTAAATTCTCCCACATTTATAACAGGAAGAATGGGATGACTTATATATAATTTCAGATTGCCCCCAACAGAGGTTGTTGCTTAAATAGACCCTTGTATGTTGCCTTTAAGAAAACCTTGCACATCAGGGATAGCAAGTGTTCCTGATTAATGTTCCTGTAGTTCAGTCTGTTTATTTTCTACTTTTGTGATCTGACTCTGTTGAGGTGCATAGTTTGTTTATGCATTCGGTTGACGCTGGATGGGTCCTTTTAATTTCCCTGGTCGCTCATTGTAGACCTGTACATTCGGTCTATGTTAGTTTCCAGCCACTCGTGCCTTACAGCACGGTGCCTCACATTACTTTCCAGCTTTCGCTGGCTGTAGGTGACAAGGAAGAAGCTTTCAAGTCACATTTCAAAGAACGAAAATAACAAATCTGTCCAGGGAAGTGAATGTGAGTATATGTTTCTTATACGGGAAATGTACGCTGCGAACATAAAACTACTAATGCAGGGTGTTGAGGGGGAGCAGAATGATTGGTAAGAGTCAGGGTCTTTCATTTTGTCATGTTTCTTTTTTTTCCCATTTCTGGACTGATTTTTCACTGCAGGGCTAGTTCCATTCACTTGAATTTATTATTTCGTGCACTGAGGAAGCTGATGAAGTCGAATGTCTGTAAGCGAGTTTGTGCGTGCCTCCGCGCACATTAACGCTTGTGCCGGGTGTATGTGTGCGAGGAGATGAGACACGCGTCTCTTTATGTGTAAGGGAGCCACGCTTTCATGGCTGTTTCAGATCTCCCTGCCTCAGAGTTCGACAGAGCGACGGAGCCAGAAGCGAGAGGGAGAGATGGAGAGATAATAGGAATGGAGGGTGAAAGAAGGCTAACACAGTCTTTAATGAGTTTCCTTGGCTCTCTTTGCCTGTTTCTGGGTCAGGGTCCCCTGGCTGAGGATGTGGGTGGACTGAGGATGATAGAGCAGAAAAGAACAGTGTAAGCCAAGGTCTGCTGAAATAGACTTGTACATTATAGAGTCATCACCTACAGTACATAAAGATGCATGGGAGGAAAGGCCAGACAATGTTTAGCTTATTTCTTGATTTGACAGCAAATGATGGAAGTTAATCAAAACAACTAATGGTCTTGTTGTGGCTCTTTATTGAATGTACACAAACATCAAATCCTAAAGGTCAATGGTCACTTATAGCTTATATTCAATTAGCCGCAGGTTAGAAGCCCATAAAAAATACACCCTAGCTTACTCTTTTTTGATGAAATGCAATCACACACCTACAAAACAGGATGCTAAAGCAAATGGTAAATGGACTGGTTCTTTTAAGAACTCACCTGCATCATAACAGGACACAGACAGACCCCTCCTCTGCCTTGCTGAAGGTGGCTTTGGCCATTTTGCCCTTTCATTTCCTAGCAATCAGCTTCAATCTGTGGCAGGTACGGAGGGAGAGATAACATTAGGGAGACATCATGGGGAGATATCTGCTCAGCCAAGACATTATTTAGTGCTCTCAAAGCATCCAGGAGGCAACCTCTGTCAGACAACAAGGCTCCAGCGTGTCCACACAGGACAGAGAAGTAGGTAGATAGAAGGACATGGAAGAATTACTGATGGGCTGATAAAGTATTTTGTTATCTGAACAGTCTGCCTTCCTGTTTCTGTCCTCCTGTGCTATGTTACTGTCTGTCTGCTGAAACTCTCTTTCAATGACTCAATCCATGTCTGTCTGGCTGAGTTACTTTGAGTGTCTCCCAGTGTTCCTCCTTCCTCCCTCTCTCACCTTATGTTTCCCACTGTAGCTCTGTCTCTATTACTTTGCCTTCTTTCTTTCGCGCTTGTGAATAATTGATGTCTACCGGTTCGATGGTAATAATAGAACAGATCTGGAGGTGACAAATGGGATGGCCAATAGGCTTCATCCTTCCTTCTTCAAAGAGTTACAAAGTTAGCCGGGCTCATTTGGTGGGCGTGTATACCCATATATTTGTGCCACTTTTTTTTTTTCTTCCCTCCATGTTTGTGTGTGCATGCACATGCAGTTGTGTGTATGTGATTTAAGACAGGGAGATGAAAGGGACTTGTAATTACAGGGAAGCATATCTGTCTACTGCAGAAGTATCCGAGGAACGGCATAAAATGGGCCAGAAGCCTGAGGTCATTAGATCTGGAGCATGTGTGCGTGCTCCCATGCCCGTGTGCGAGAAAGTGACAAAAGCGAAGAGCGCAGGCATGAGAGAAAATGGGAGACACGGATAGATCAGCTTATAACTTCAGTTCCTCTGAGTCGACCTTTGAACTCTGCTTCTCATTATTGGCTCTGCCGTGCTCGCTTCTCAGCAGTAGCTGATTGTGGTTAGACCGAGCAGGCAGCCTTATTGCCGGAGAGGAATCACAGAATTTCCTGCCCTCTAAAATACACTTGTGTAAACATTCCAAAATATCAAATGATAGGGATTTCACTGTGTGCTGTGCACATGGATAATCCCATGCAAAGGCTGTGGTTATAATACTGTCCCACTGTCTCTTGTCTGCTTTCCGCTCTTCCATCCCGTCCTCCCACTTTCTGTCTTGGGATTTTGGCTTCTGTTCTCCACTTCGTCCTCTCTTTCCTTCTAACCATTCCTCCTCTGTTTCCCTCTTCACAGTTGAAGATGACTTCATTGGTCTCGGTGAGCTGCCAGAAACTTTCCCCTCAGACCCCCCAGAGCCACTGCCCGTGTTTTTAATGGAACCAGAGGAGGCCTACATAGTCAAGAACAAGCCTGTTAACCTGTACTGCAAGGCCACACCTGCCACCCAAATCTACTTCAAGTGCAACAGCGAGTGGGTTCACCAGAAGGAGCACACTGTGGAGGAGAGGGTTGACGAGAACTCTGGTCAGTAAAACCATCGGCTACGTGCTGACTATCAGCTCTGTTTTAGAAAACATCATGCTGCACAGACCATTAATAAAATTTGTTTTCTTCACAGAAATGCATCCTGGCAGCTAAAACATGATTCAGTTTTATGTTATTGTTTAAAAAAATCAAAGCAGTTGGTTAAGGTTCGCAGAAGATTGTTGTTCTGATAAAATGTTGAAAACATAACCTTGAATCATAATATAATGTTTTCAAATTTTCCCAAAAGCAGATGTATGAGTATGAGTTCTGACAAAAGTGTCTTTACAAACATATGCACAATGCGAATCTCTTCTTATAAATCTTATTGTCCAGCATATTTAACTGCTGACATTACCTCACCTACAGGGTCTGAGTGGCGTCTTTCATTCGGCACCATCATTTCCATCACCATCATTCATGTGTGCATTTGAATGTGTATGTTTTGTTTTGGTGAATGCTCAATAATCCAGATAATGAAATTCCAGAAAGTTTTTCAAACAGTGTTTGTGGAGTGGAGAAAGAGTTTGTCGCTCATTCAAGTGACCTCTTCAGTTTCTGCAGGTTTCCTCAACTTCATAAACAACACAGATTCAATAATGTCCGAAGCGAGCGTCATTGCCTAACAAAGAGCCACATGCTCAGTTTCATGACTGTTAATATGCAAATTGTCTTGACCACTGATTATTCACAGAGAGTTGGGGGAGTTGGCTGCACACCACTGTAATATGGTGAAAGATGTACTCATCGGCCCCCTCGTCAGTTCAAGATGGTTGTTCCCTTTTCAAATGGGATAACTGCTGCTTGAAGGATCACCATTGGTGATACTTTTTGTGTCAGGAGTTTGAGCAACACCTGAGATGCATTTTTTTTTTCAAAAACACCATGTTTCTCTGGCTTTCAAACCTGAAAACACCCTACAGTACACCAAAAATTGTTCTGCCCCGAGGATCGGGTCCTCTGGCACAAGAGCAAAACAGTGTAGGCGATTAAGTGCTGAGAAGATTGCCATAATTTGGGGATACCAAACAACTTTTGGCACGACACAGAAGAGCTAACTTGTCGGGCCCGAAATCCTACAGACCAGATGTCACTGCTTTAACGATGATGTTGTCACATCCTTGTCGGGGGAGGAAATGTGGTTTGAGCGGGGAGTCAAGGAAGCCACGTATGTGAAAAGAGAACGGCCATCTCTGAACTAAGAAAGGGGTACATCTTTCAGCGCTGTGATTGCAGTCATTTCCCAGTTTTCTGTGAATAGTACTCATGACTGTTGATCAGTGTTCTTGTCAATTTACATTTTAAACTGAGCTTGTGCCTCGTTGTTAGTCAGTGGTTCCAGTTTCGGTCATTATGCAGCTGAGACTGAAGAATTCATTTGGGTGAGTGATGAAACGGTTCTTCCACTGAAAACGCTGCACATAGATGAACAGAATCAACTTTCTGGGATATGTCTGTTTACGTACCTGTTTTGTTGGGCATCAAGAGGAAGTGATGATAGTGAAGCTCCGGTACGGTTGTTTTTCACGAATTCAGTCCCCAAAGGCACCAGAGCCATTACACACAACAGCCAAGCACTGATTGGCTGCATTCAGCTGCTGTATTGGAAATTGAGTTCTTTCTGTCGCCCACAGGTACCAATCACATCGCATTTACCCTTTTCATTCCACTGTTTTGCCACACACACACACAGACACACACTCACACACAGGCACACTGATAGTTTCTCCTTTATTTAAATGTGAATGCACATACATATGGACACACTTTGAACATCAGAAAGCGTGTTTTCACTTTGGCATTTAATAAAAAAATACCTCTGAAGTTCCATTTTACTAAAATATACAGTATGGGCAAAAAAAAAAAAAAGTAGTGTTAAAGACGACAGCCAGAGCATATACAAAAGAAGTGTTACAGCAGTGGTACAAGTTACAAAAGCAGATACACAGACAAAAGGATTCTTGCAGTGAGCACAAACATGAAAGGAGTGTTGGGAAGAAAAAAACCCCAAAAAATAACACACTTCCCAACCTGAAATACTTTTATTTTGTGACCTAGTGTACTTTAGGTAGAATACACCGATCTGAGCTTGTGTTTCGTAGTTATGATTATGACAAAGAAGAGGGTGAGGTATCAGTGGCTCTTAGCCTTTATGTCAGAAGGTTTTTAGCTAAAAGCATCAACATGGAAAACAACCCACACATCATACACGCACCCACTCTACATAGCCATATCCACAGGCTATTTACTGCAAAGATATTCATTCATTTATGCTCTTGCACCCAGCACAAACACACACAACACCACAAGAGCTCAGTGGATGTGTGTAGCCCTTCTCATCCCACTCCACTGCTCTCTGATTTCCCCAGATTGACAAAAAAGAAACACCAATAGAAACTGGCCAGCATGGTCAATACCACTGACAGTGTAGCCCAAAGAAATCTGATCTCTTCCTCTGTATGAGTAAACCTTGAGCCCATTTTCTCTTTTTCTCTCGTCTTACCTCTGCTAAGGACTTAGGATCATAAAATGAGAGATTGCGAGATTGAAAATGCTATGAGACAAAGGATAGAAATGACAGGTGTTCTTGGATTCCATTCAACTTTTCTTTTAAATACAATCAATTAAATTCATTGTTAAATGCCTCACTTGATTTGTTTTTCTTTCTTCACATGAAAGAGGACAATGTGCTAATGTGCTGCTGCAGCTTTAAATCTGTGTAATTCTGGCCCGTGATTGTGTTTCTGTATCCGCAATCAACACAAAACACAAGTCTGACATGATATCACATGACTTTTCAGGATATTTTGCATGTCGTATCAAATTAAATCCCATATAAGCTCTATGAAGAGATCACCCTGTTCTGCCAACACAGACGTTATGTAGACGGCGGTGGCTTAGGAGGCAAATGCTTCTGAATCCCAAGATCAGGAGTTTGACTCCCTGTCGCAGCCTCTGCAGGTAGTGACTTTGAATTTTGAAATAAATCTGGCCCCAGTGGACATAATCATAACGATCTATCCTTAGATAGTCCCACAGAGCCATGAGGATTAGCTACATCAAGCAAAGAAGACAGAGAAGTGTGGCAAGTATGACTGAAGACAGAACAAAGCAAAGACCACACCTAACAAGTTGAAAAACTATGCACATGGAGAAATAGTGCAGTTTTTTATAAGGCAGAATATGGCCACACCGAATACTGATATATATTTTTTCTACTTCTCACCAAAGTTTGAATTAATTGTTAAAACTTTAACAATTTTACTTTTCATCCTTGCACTTTTGCACAGTGCTGTACATACAGGGGAACACTGTATACATATTTGTACACATTTTAGTATGTGTTTTATCCCACATATATCAAATATACACTAATAAAGGAAACAGAAATAGCGCAAAGGTTTTTAAAGGGCACATAGTTAAAAAGATAACACTAGGTTCTAATCAAAGCATTTCACCTTCTTTGATCAGTATTGTGGCATAAACCATACAATAAAAACACAGGGACACCCCAGAAAAAAACATTGGAAAAAGGTGATCGATGAGCACACGTCAGGGAAAAGATACAATTTTCCTGTCACTGAACATGCTTTGGAGTACAGGAAAATCAGCCTCTAAGAAATGGAAAGAGAATTACACAGCTGTAATTCTGCCAACTAAAAGCTTTCCTCAAAAACACATCTCTCTTTTTCTCTCTCTCTCTTTTTTTTTTTTACTTACAAAAAGGACTTTTTCTCTGTTAAAAAGGCTACAAATCAACTTTGACTCAATCCTGTGAGGCAGTAAAACATATAAATGTAAATGTCGTGAATACTGTTTTAAAGGCACTGAATGACGCAAATGACATTAATTTTAAAATTTAAGATGTTTGCGTCATGAAATCCTACCGGCTGAAAGCACAATGTGTGCGCCATCAGTAGCTGGAATGCAATCAACAATACAGGACTTGATTCACTGTACAATGTTAACCACAGCATGAACCAACTTACCTGCTGCCCTGCATTATAGGTGCTGAAGAGGCTTCGCACAGGTATATGTAACGTCTAAAGGCTTTTTATTCCAATGAATCTAAGGTGCTGTAAGCCACAAGTAGCACATGAGCATTAAAAAAAAAAAAAATGCACTGCAAAAAAAGGATTAACACCTCAACAAGTGGCATGATTGTACATTATCTTTTTGTAAGGAGCGGGTGATTACATTCAGAATAAAGGGACCATTTGAAGATTTTCTTTTGATCAGCAGCCAGTTATAAAAGTAAAACAGCATGTGCATTTGCCTGTGCAAAAAGAAAAATAATCCAAAAGAAAAAGGGAAGTTATATTTACACAGTTGCCAGAAGGAGCCGTCATTCTGACATGTGGCCATGAACCATTTCAAATTGGTTGGTGCTAGATTGGATCAGCAGGAGGGCTGCTTTGCTGTGATTGGTTATTCAGTTGTCTGCCGTATGTGACGACAGACTCCCCTGACCATCTGGTAGATAAAGGTGCATTAGAAGAAGAGAATTAAAAAGTACTGTCTGAAATGTTTTTATCACTGTGAGCTTCACTTTATGTGCAGACATTTCACAAAGAAAGACAGATAATTTAGCACCAAAGCCACTGAGAAAACCTCTATAATGTTAAAGGTAAGAACAAGGCATTAGCTACCTAGCTACTAAAATATCATTGCACATTATGGCTTGAATAAATATATCTGAGCGATGTTCTGTTGATTACGTTACACCTTTCCTGTGGTATTGTGTAAAACTATCAAACGAGGGTTGTCAACTAGGAAATGGTTGAATAAACACTGTACTAGATTGTAATCTACTCACCCTGAATATGGGGTCAAAGGAAATAGGCTGCTGTGCGCATCTACAATCATGTGAAAAGAACATTTTTACAGAACAGAACATTTTGTGCAGTCCTGTGACAAAGTAAGTGCACCTTTACTGCTTCTATAGGACTTAATTATGTTTGTTGGGTGTAAAAAGAAATAGAAAGGAAATGCAAGTAAGCCTGGACAGATATGACACTCGCGTAAAATAACTGGGTATTGAATGCAAAACCTTTTTGAACTCTTTTGAAGATTTTGTAGGTGCTTAACGTGGCCCAAAACATTGTAGCATTTTTAATGGCAGTTCATAGTCTCTGTGAGTAGACAGTGCATTGATCTGTGCAAATGAGTAGCAAATTAATTATAAGTAGGTGCAGGTAGTGTAACGTACACCGGAGACAGCTTGTCACTTTCTCTGAGATATAAGTTAAAAGATCTAACAGATTCACTCTTCATCTCACAAGAATATCAGGGCACTTATTCCTCCCACCTCTTCCATCTCTCCTTCAGTGACCAATGCCGCCTTTTTTGCTTGGCTGGTTTGATAAATAATGTTTGCTGGTGCTAACAATAGGCTGCTAGGCTAGCTCATGTTAAAAACCACATAAATAATGAATCCTCTCAAAATGAAGCCCCTAATTGTCCAGTTATTAATGGCTTAGGAAGATAGTAGCCCTGCCTCACAGCCCTGACAGTTTACACACCTTGATTGTAAATTGAATGGCTGGTTTTATTTTGTTATCATTGTACTGATATAAAGCACACTTACAAATTCTAGCTGAGCACATATGAAGTCACTGGATGAGGTCAGCGGGCTCGTTTCAGAGCTCTGATTTTTCCATCAGGGTGATTCTTCTGATGTGTTTGAAGTGCAGCACAGGGAAGGAAGAGTTTAATCCAGGTTTAGTAATCCCTGTGAAGTCATGAATGACTCTTAAAGGAGACTGATAACCACTGCAGGCACCGTCATCATTTTAGATTCTCTAATGGTATAGAGTATGCTAACAACATCAGGCAGATAATTGATCACTGTAGAACCCTTTATGTCTGCAGCGCTGACAGAAAAAAAACAAATGACTGATTCTTGTGCACGTTTTAGACCTTCTGAGAATTATGAGAATCTACTTACTGTTTCCACTATTGATTTTCCCTCTGCTAGACTGGATGTGATGCTCCCACAAAAGCACATCCATCATCACATTCTCAAACTAACAAAACATCCTCTCAGGCGAGCATACTGGCATAAAGAAGCGACGACCAGAGGCACACTCTTTGGCACTCGCACATACGTGTTGAAACCCATACACGCCGAAGCAAACGGTGACACAGTAGACGTGGCTGTACCCCTGCCTGCTGGCACACTGTGTAAATTTTACATGAGAGGTAAGCTAGTGTGTGGGATGTCACTATGCTTGCTGTGTGCCAGAACAAGGAGGCTGTGTGAATTCACTGAACCTGAAATAAAATGGCATGTTGGTTTTTTAACCATCCATTTTCTTTGCATTTTCCATTCAACCAGAATGTCACACAGCTACCATATAAACCAATCAGAGCTGTGCTCTAGTAATCTAAGGAAAAAGGTGCAGGATTTACACAGAGATAACGGTTTTTAACGTGCGTGCCAGCAGAGAAAGATTAGTATTCACTCCTGAGATACTGTCTCAGGCAGTTATCAGGCAATATTCTCTCACATAATAATTAGTGATAGAAAATCTGCTGTTACATTAACATCAGTGGCAGAGATGACTACACATATGTAAAACTAAAGTGACACTGAGCCGAGTTGTTTCAGCACAGCATTTGATTTGAGCCAGGAGCCTGTTTCTACAATTTAAACTGCCTTGATTCAGATTCCTTCTGTTTCTTTTCTTCTCTGGTTTTCACATCACAAACTAAGTTTACAAATTGTTGCAAATTAGCTTATCATCTGAATCAGTTGGCAGTGATTCACGCTGCAAAGAGCTGGATGTCAGTCAGAGATTAGATCACTGATTAAATGCACATTGCGGCACAGATGAGTCAATGATCTATGACACAGTTTCAAGACTGTACATAAAAGCGATGCCACATTGACAACACATGGTGTCTCTTAGGTAAGCTTAGCCATTATGCTAAAAATATCATTTTAACTAAGTTAGATACAGTCAGAGATACAGTTTAGAGCTCTGGCAGATGTTGGATTTAGATGTCACAGAGCTGTTTTTGGAGATCTCTCAACATAACACAGTTGCATCTAATACAAAGCAATAATGGTTTGACAGAATAGTCAGTACTACTGTCAGCAGTTGCTATAAGGCACACATACAGTAAGACCTACATAATGATATTTTCTGCTTTATTGGCTTAGCCCAAGCTTTGTTGCTTTGTAATTTTTTTTTTTTTGTGGAAATTTCCAAACTTGATTATCTAGAGCAGGGGTGTCGAACATAATGCCCATGGGCCAGAATCGGCCCAATCAGGCTGTGGAAAAAGTGAAGGAGGGCATACATTTTTTACTTTTAACTGTGTTTTCGTAAGACCTCCCCCACTGGCCATTCACACTACACCAAAGTAATAGAGATAAACAGTGACGTGACAGAAACATTTTTTTTCACTATGTACTATAGAAATACTTATTTATTTTTTGTATGGGTCTTTGGTTTAAAAAAAAAAAAAAGTCTGTTTTATGATTGCAAGACACTCTGAGCAATGACATAGCAGAAAATATTCAGTAATTTTATACATTAATTCTCACAATTTAAGTCAAGGGTCGTGCTGACAGAATTTTCATTTACTTGAGCAGCATTTCTTCATCTTGTATAAAAACTGCAACGTACTGTTGAAATTGCTCTTCTTTATCTTATGTTAAGATATCTCAGAGATTCATTCGGGATGTAGTTAAACTTCTTTACAGTGAAAGAAAGGGCATCTTCACTGGTCCGGCCCAAGATGTAAAATGATTTTGACAGCTATGACTTGGAGAATGGCACAGTAACAAAACAAAAAGTGCAAACTGGTACCTATCAATACCTATACTGAAATTTGCAAATAGGTAATTTATTCATTAATACAATATCTCTAATTTAAAAAAAAAAAAACCTCCCTTACAGACTAACAGTTGTAGTCTTTTGTCAACACAGGCATTAATCATTAATTCCACCACAGCCCACTGTTTAAATTAGCATGCACTCTGTACAGCCCTTTTAATTTGTGCCCTGTCAAGAGACACCAGCCGCACTATTCTTTTTGAATTAACAGACAATGATAGGGAGATGCTGCAGACAACTTAATGTTCAACAATAAGATTAAAATGACCAAAAGATTTGAACATTTTTGCAGAAAAAAATAGGAAAAAAAGCGAAGGTTTGCACAACTCTTTAAGCACTGAGTTAAAATAGATTTGTTGCAACTTCAACAAGCAGTTAGTCATCGTCTCAGCTAACAACAAACCTTTCTACAGGGCAAGGCACTAAAACTCGATGACTAATGACTGGGGGGGAAACAAATGACAGCCAGTGTTTTGGAACTGATGTCAGGGCCTGAATTTGGTATACAAACAACATGGTGTTGATGGCACAGGCAGCTGCTGATGGTGTAATGGTGCGGGGAATGCATACAAAAAGGCGATTCAAGAACAACTGGCAGCGATTTGATAGTCCCACTTTCACATCATTGCTGACCAGGTACATGAGCATGAGAGCTCCAGGAAAATGACATCAGCTTAACTTCTTTCCAGTAGGATACACAAACCCCATATCTAAGCCTAATGGGGCAGCACTGTTGGGATGAGGTGGCATGGGATATTCACAGCGTGAAAGTTCTTTTAAAAAAATCCGCACAAATGTTGCAGGACTGCTGAATGTGGATCCATGCAAAATGCGAGATGTTCCGGTGCCCAGCAGCATCCAAATGCAGTTATAGGGACCATCTCCATACATATGGAATACTTTACTTCTATTACTTACAACCGTGCTCTCGTTTTAGTTCGGATACTTGTTGAGATTCTCATGATGTCTGCAAAACGTAGTCTGTTGCAAATGCATTTTGTTTTCTCAACCGAGCCTTTGTGAATGCATCATTGTCCTCTTAAATGTCCCATCCTGTCAAAAAAGATATTATGGACTGAGAAATGAAATAAGCACTGTATTCCATGGGAAAGCCCCTGTATCTTCAATAAACGCCAGTGTGCCTCATAATACATGCATAGACTGTTCCTAGGTTGCATGTACATAACTCAAATGCTCCAACAAATAGGCATTTACAGACATGCAGAGATGTGCACACGCTATGGCAGCAGCATAATCTGCTCTAGAGGGGCAACTGTGGGTAGAGGCATTTGTTTTGGGGATGATTTGTTTGTTTGGGCCCTGGCACCCAGATGAGCAGTAATCAGAGGAGTTAGCAAACAGGATTGTGTTAGCCATGACGCCGAGAATCCTCCCCCACAAGGCCCAGACCCAAGCAGCTCAGTGCTGTGGCTCTAGAATCAGGACAGACTGACACAAATATGTATTGTTTGAGTTTGGTGTGTATGATGTCACATTATTTTAACCATTTCAGTTGTCCATCTGTTAATATTTTCTGGTGTTCAAATTAATGTCATTTTCCTGCACGGTTATCTCTTTGTTTTTTCTTCTGTTTACTGTTTCACGTCTCCATGATTTAAAAAAAAAAAAAAAAAATCCTTTATGTCCTTTTTCCCAGGTTTGGTCGTGAGGGAAGCCAGCATAGAGATCACTCGGCAGCAAGTGGAGGAATTGTTTGGGCCAGAGGACTTCTGGTGTCAGTGTGTGGCCTGGAGCTCCGCTGGGACCACCAAGAGCCGCAAAGCTCATGTCCGCATCGCCTGTGAGTATACTCCCCCTCCTTTCATCCCTCTCTTCAGGCCATTATTCACTTATCTTCTCTCTCATCTTTGTATTTCTCTCCAAACAAAACCTCTCGGTTGCCAAGAAAACTCATCTCAGCGACGAACTTGTGTATCTTCACAGATTGTGGAGATAGTAGCAGTGAAAAGGAGGTTTTGCTAACATGGGATTCAAGTGTCCCTTTGAACTTGATTTGGTAAAAAGCCAGTACAATCAGAAATGGTTTCCTTGCGGGCAGCACAGACCTGAAGAAGAAGCACAGAGGGGGGAAAAAAGAGCTGAAGTGGCGTCTGTGCACTAGGAGAGCTGTGGTGCATGTTTATGACTTCATTTGTGTATGGTCCTTCTTTGTTCTCGGTTTGTCGTCCTGCTGAAAAAGCACCACGCAATTGTTTCCAAATAATGAGAAACATTCTGTACTGGCTCTAAAGTGTGGGCTCATTTTTTTTTTTACAGTTTTCCCCAAAGGATGTGCCAAAGAAAATCAGAAAAAAAGAGTAATGAAACCCCAGAAGACATGATGCAGAAAGCAAGAGCTGCTTAAGTCTGACTGTGACATCAAGGCAACATTTTTGCAACACAGCTATTACGTGACACAACTACTTACACGTTTTTGTCAAAATTCCACCTGAAGGGAATCCTATTATAGTATCGGCTAGATCATTGCACTTCCACCTCCTGTCAAGTAGTTTCAAGGCACCTTGACTGACACGTCTTTCCCATCTTCACTGTTTCTCTTTAGACTTGTGGCAAACTGGAAAAAAAACTGCAATACACACTTGGAGAGTGTATTGTAGTTTATGTCAAATATATTGTCAACGCTGCTGGATAGGGATATGACTTGAGCTGAATGTTTGGTGGAAAACTGTCAGAATGATTTCATCTTTGCTATACAGTGCGTCAGAAAGCACCTCGCCAAGTCAATATCCAGGATTTCACCTGAACCGCTCAATTAAAAGCAACTTAGCAGTGATGCAGCTATCTCTCCCTATTTTTATTCGATCTCTCTTTTCTGCATCTCCACTTCTTTGTATTACTAACTCCGTCTTGCTGTTTGCTCCATATTCTGCACAGTTTGTCTCTGAATTTAGTGCATTCCACTTCATTTCTAACACCAGTATCTCTTCTTATTACTGCTTCTATTATACTTGCCTGGTGAATCCGAATCACGCCTCTCAGTCTCCCACCGAGCCCACTCCCGCTGCTCCACCTCCTATAATCACCCGTGATGAGCAGCCTGCCAGCACTAACCTATCCCTCAAATCACAATGGACCCCTCTTCCCCTCCCATTAGCTTCTGCTGAATGGATTAGCTCCTCTACTGGGCTTTCTCTCCAGGCAGGCTTCTTGTCAGAGCCAGACTCTATCCCGTTAGGCTAATGGAAACTGGGGTTGTTTTCCTCTCCTCTCCCATCATCTAAACATATACAGTTTAATCAGACGGTGAGTCACATCTAGCGCAGATGAGTTAAGAGGCTGCCGTGTTGAAGAAGGAGCTTTCAGACTTGCTGGAAGTCTGGCTGAAATTATTGTGAGAGCCTGTCAGAGGAAGAGAGAACGTGTGCATTTCTTGTGTGTCCTTCCCTTCATGTGACCTCCACAGAGCCGTTTTAATTGGCCTCTATTTTTGGGGTGCAGTGATTGCTTGCCACCGAGGGGTAATAAAAGTATTTTCACAGAAGCAAATTAAATAAATTAATCAAATCAGCAGAAATGACTTTCAGGACTGGCGGAGAGCAATCGTACACCGAGAGAGCTGGAAATTGATTTTCTTGTCTGTTTGTGGACTTCTGCAGCAGGTAAAACCTAAGCAGCATTGCATGCGACTTTCCTCGGGATTAAAACTCTCAGAGTAGGCCTCCTGATATTGGATTGCACCAGTAGCTAATGATTTACTAAGTAAGAAAAGTAATAATTTCTGAAGTGCGCAGTGCTGGTGTAATTTCGCCTGACAAGTAGCCACTTAAGGTAATGGTTGTCATATGTGTATCTTTCTGTGGGCCTGCGAGGCTGGAAGTGTTTGCTTGCTGAGGGGAGAATGGTGCGTCTCCCGCAGGAATGTCTACTCAGCTGCTCCCACACCCTCTATGCCGCAGTACCGCTCAGGGTTACGAGAAGTGAGGAAAGGAGAGACTCCAGCGGAGAGGTGTAATTTAAACCGACATCCAATAAAAATCTATATTGCAAAATAATCGCTCGCATGCTACTTACTGTTTCATCACAGGTACATTTTGATGAGAGAACTACAAAAGCACCAGGTGTTCAATTTTTAGTTGAATAAGAAGGCTGAGGACTAAAAGTGTGAATATTCCACATAAACACACAAACACTGGCCTCTGCCACTGATAGTAACAGTGTTGCCTGTTAAGCGAATTTATGCTCTGAATAGTAATGCATAATTTAACTAAGAAGATCTCTGAAATTAAAGGAAGAAAAAGAATTGGGTTTTGTTCCAAAACAAAAAGAGAATAAAATATGTAATATGAACCCACCGGCCACTTCATTAGGAACAATTTGCTAACAGCCGATTGGACCCTTTTTTTGCCTTCAGAACTGCCTCAGTTCTTCATGGCACAGATTCAACAAGGTGCTGGAAACATTCCTCAGAGATTTTGGCCCATATTGACACATTTGTAGCAGATTCATCGCCTGCACATACATGATGTGAGATGAGATGTCGTGGCCATGGGAGTTATTTGAATACAGTGAACTTACTGTCATATTCATGAAACCAGTTGGAGATGATTTGAGTTTTGTTTATGCAAAATTCTGATCCTACCATCTGAATGTCACAGCAGAAATCGAGACTTGTCAGACCAGGCAACATTTTTCCAATCTTCTGAGCCCATGCGAGCTTTAGCCGCAGTTTCCTATTCTTAGCTGACAGGAGTGGCACCTCATGTGGCTGCTTTAGCCCATCTGCTTCAAGGTTTGAAATGTCGAACGGTTATGTGAGTTACTTTTGCGTCCCTATCAGCATGAAGCAGTCTAGCCTTTCTCCTCAGACACCTGGCATCAGCAAGACTGGTATTTCAGAAACTGTTGCTCAATAGATATATTCTCTTTTTTGGATGTTTTCACTTTATTCAGGTTCAGGGGTGGGGGTGCCAAAACACCTCGGACAGGTCGGCAGTCTAATGCAGAGCTTAGACAGAAACCATTCACGCTCACATTCACGCCTACGGCCAATGTAGAGTTGCCAGTTAACGTAACCCATGCCTGTTTTTGGACTGTGGGGGGAAGTCAGAGCACCTGGACAGATATTTTAATTTGTTAGATTTGACTGTAGTGCAAATGGCATAAATCATAAAGTTATCAGTGTGTACAACAGGCGATTGTTTTTCTTCACCTTTCATAGCGCGACTTCTAATTAAATAATTTTATCTTTAAGGTAGCATCCATCGCTATGGAATAGTTCTGATGTAACTCCTTTCCTTTCCTCCTCCCCACTTTATCTTAAGGAAACCAAACAGCTTGTGTGTCCTTGGATTGAATTTGAAAAACCTCTGTCAAAGAATATACCCCTGCAGTCATTCTTTCTTTTAATTTCATACCAGACTTTTACGGAAATTACTTTCAATTCAGCAGTCACCCTTTCAGCCATTACAATACATTGAAATGTGCTGAATTATAACATATTCCCCTGAAGACACGCGTACTCTCGGGTTGAACTGGAACAAGGATACCTCATGAATTTGTTATTTTAAGGATCATTTTTCCAAATAAAAAATGAACCGTAAAATGACTATAGGTATTCTTTAGTGTTTCCAGGTGCTGCATCATCATGTATTCTGTAATAGGAACATGATCTGTCTTCTTCGCTTTGGGGGATGCAGACCAGTTCATTCTAAACAGTGAAACATGTCTATTTTAAAATAATGTCTCTCAACCTAATAGCTATTGAACGAAATGAAAGCAAATGAAGAAATGGAAAAAAAAACTCTGTTGTGATCAATCTTTGGAGATCTCTCGTTTTATTACAGGTGGTAATGCTCTTTTCATTCTATATCCATTCATACACCATCTCCCCAGACACTGAAAAGCATTTCTTTACTAGGATAGATAAGGAAAGTGTATCCTGTTACACACTGTGCCTGAGAGTCTTGAGAGATTTACACACAGTTTGCTTTGACTTTTCAAGTGCAAATCCTGCCATACAATCTGTGTCACTTCAGACAGTATGCCCACATCTAAAGTCCATGTGCTATTCTAGGACTATAAAATATAATAAATCTGTCCCTTAAGTTGGTACACAATGTCAGCAGCTGTACATTACTTATTAGCATCGTTCTCTGAAGAAGAACAGCTATATCCTTTCAAAAGATTGAGTCCCCGGATGAAGGTCACTGCAGGATTTGTTTTCATGGACACAGTTAGGTGTGGGTAGAAGAAGAAACTAATATATCTGCTTGCTGTGGACTTTGCATGTGGTCCCTCTGCCTTTTTGGGTTTCTAAAGGTACTTCAGCTTCCACAGTCCAAGGACGTGCAGGTTAGGTTAACTGGACTTTCTAAATTGGCCATAAGGGTGGATGTCATCATGTAAATCTCTGTCTGTTTGCCTGTCCATCACACAGCTAACAATCTCTTCCATCTCTGTCCCTCTTCTCTGTCCCCAGTGTCAGTTTGGACAGGCTGCAACCTCACCATGACTCTGGTTGTTTAAGCATTTAAAAAATAGATCAAGGGATGGGTGGACCTTTTTTTTATGTTAATTAAGAGCCCATGTTGGCTCATCAAAGATAGGATCTTCAGGTCAGCCTTCATTCTATAGCTTGTGTAGTTGTGTCGCTCAGTGCTGCCAACATTGAAAGCTACAGGAAATTAGTGCAGTCATGTTTAAGTCTCTCCTCTGAGCATCTCATCTCAGTTGGACTTCCTGGTAAAATAAAATAAAG
>VUQG01007091.1:83242-93706 GCA_015106755.1 Etia nguti
TTTTCTTCAGTTGTGAGTTGTAGGGACTGAACTGTGTAAAAGCTTATGAATGACCCGGAAAAGCTGAGTTAAGTGAGTGGAACTGCACAGCATTTATCCCTGCTGAAAGTGCTGACAAGCTCAATGGACGAAAGTTTAGGAGTGGCACTCCGCAGACTCTCCTCATACAATCCAGGCTTTAGTCTGATAGTTTTCCTGTTACAGCTGTATAGTAATGGTGATTTCTACAGCCTGTCTGAGGTCGCTGTAAGCCCTGGATTAGCTCAGTGTAGCGATCAAAGACCTAGCTTGATTACAATCATACCACATCCTTCTGAATTGCTGTGGCAATCCAGATGTACAGTGAAGAGTAAACAGGAGATTCTGTTCGCCTTGAGTAAAGGAGCCGCTGTTGTTTTAGTGTAGATACCCAAGGCGGCCATCAATTGAGAAAACAGAGTACTCATACGATGTTTAGCTACTGTAGTAATTGACCTCTTTTAAAAACATTGTAGTCTTTTCAGATTTCCCTTCACTTGTATTCAGACTAAAGTCAGTAATTGCTTTCTATTTACTTTTCTTTCCATGATCTACCTGACTTTTCAGTGTGTGTACAGAGGCACACTTCCAGCTCCTTTAACTAGTCCCTCTTACCTCATGGCTGCTAAAAAAGACAACAGTCCCATTTCACAAGATCGTCTCCCCCCCCTCTTCTAAACTCAAACTCAGCTGCCTCGGAGGGAAAAAGGACAAAAGCGAATGCCGCTTTTTCATCTGTGTTTGTCAGGCCTCTTCTCACAAAAGCTCGCCAGAGAAAAAACCTTGGAAAAAGCAGATGGGCTAAGTCTGTGGTTACATATGAATCTGGAGAAATATGTAGCAGCCGCTGTTGAGGGAAAGATCTGTCATATTTCACCAGCTCAAGACACAAAAAAATATAGAGAGGATGAGAGAGGATGAAGGCAGAAGGAGAAGAGCTGTTAAGGTTTGTCAGGGATTGGATCCACCGAGTTGTTGTCAGGCCTCCAATGAGCTGTCAGCTCACTCTGTGGTTCCTTTGCAGGCCTTTGCCCAGAGAGCAAGAGGCTGGCAGGAGGGCAGAGCTGTGGCGAAGCCATAAAAACCCCATACTCTCACAGCACTTTTTTTTTAATCATGTGCCGTGTGGCTTCTCTGTCATAAAAAAGTACAAGTAAGGCATGCACATCTGCTGACTGTCCATGTACTGCATTGTCACACGTTTTAACTTCCACTGACATGTTCCCATGACAGTGTACCAGCAAGGACATTAATTTGCCTGCGTACAGAGAACTTGCTGCCAAAAACTTGACTAAACACAGAAAAACTATTCGTCCGTTCCATGTTATTACCGGTGTGATTCCTGTCTCACTAGCCAAAATTGATTCACATGGACTGCAAAATGGATTCACCACTAATAAATGACAAGGAAGAATCTGAATTCTGCGCTTCCTCTTTTCAATTGAGAACATATATATTTTTAAAGAAAATCTAGCATTTCATCGATCACGTATTACAAAATTTGTGACACACTCATCATCTTCTATTACCAGAGTTATTATTGTCTTGATTTTTAATTAGTTTTTAATCTACTTTCAGTTTCTTCTGTATACATGGCTCTGCATATTTAATTTATTTATTTTGGCAGTTTTACTTTTACAGTTTGGTTTCATTTTAAATATTTTCATGTTTCAGTTTTGACTGCTCAAGTGTTTGGCTTTAGTTTATCTACTTATTTTTTTCACTGTTAGTTTCTACTAGTTTCTCTCATTCAATGACTACTGGGATAAGCCACAGCCTCCAAAAGTAGTTGAGAAAGTGCATAGATGGATGCATTTCAGAGGGAGATTTAAGACATACACAGGAGGTATTACAGTATAAACACTTACATCACACTCATGTAGACACCGAAGTTTCAAATAACATGAAGTAAAGTCACCCCAAGCTAGTTGTGTTAACAGATTTGTCCAAATTGACAGACTAAAACTAACAAAGTGTGACATTTCCTACGCATACATACACACAATATGCAAACAAGCATTGGTCTACAGATTCTGGTGTTTTCAGTCCCATTACCACAGGTGTGTAAAATCAATTAACTAGCTAAGCAGTCTTCCTTTTAAGAAATAATGGGTCATTCTAGAGAGATCACTAAAGATGGTGCTGTTATAGGATGCCACCATTGCAACAGGTCAGGTTTGGAAATTTCTTACCTGCTAGATATTCTACGAGTGGCAAAGTGTGAAGTGGAAGCATTTAGGAACCACAGTCACAAGATGGAAGACCACTTAAAGTTACAGAGCGGGTTGCCAAGTGTTGAGGAACATAATGCGTAAAAGTCACCAACGCTCTGCTGACTGAATAACTGCAGAGCTCCAAACCTCCTCTTGCATTAACATCAGCACAAAAACTGTTCACCAGGAGCTTCGTGACATGGGTTTCGATGACCCAGCAGCTTCTCTGTTTAATGTGTAGATAAAACAGTAACTTTGTCAAAGTAGTATATTTTTATTTTAAGTGCATAATATTGTTTTTGTTATTTTCAGTGTGTAGTTTCTATTTCTATTTGGGTTAACTGTTAACTTCTAATTAATTGTAATAACCTTGTCTATTGCTACTGTTGATTGGTGTCTAAAAACATTGTTCCACAGGTAGTGACATACTGCTCTGCTGTTTTGCTTTAGAAAAGATTCTTAGCTGTCATTATAACTGAAAGCGTTGTTAGTTTGTGTTACTTCAAGGTGAATAGTGTTACTTAAGCTTTCAAAAAGGCATTCTGTTGAGATCAGCTATAATGCCAAAAGTGTTTCAGCTGTTTGAAACGATTAGTTACCAGAGTAGTTCAGCATCCTCCCAACCACACACATACTTGCACATTCAAAGAAGAAAGAAGCCCACATTTCGCAGAATCAAAGCAAGTCAATCCTAATTAGTTTTGATCTCAGATTACAAAGAACTGCACTGTTTGATGTGAGCCATTATCTATCTCCTGGTTCGTCTATGTCTTCCCACTTTTTCAGATGATTTACATTATAAGCTGTCATGATGGTTTACCATAGTAATGACATCCTGTGATTCTTTTTAAGTGGTTTTGAGTTTTTCTTGGCTTTCTGCGTGGGCTGTTGCCCTGAAAACTAAACATTATGCTGAATAGCTTGGATTGCTTCTGTGATGATGCAGCAAGTTTTCATAACAAAACACATGAAACATCCCAGAGGTTTTGGTACTTGAAGTTCAATCTGAGACGTTTTCATCTTTACTTAACTTATTTTTACTGAAGCACAGTTAGTTGCTGAATTGTGGAATACACACACACGCACACACACACACACACAAAGAAAACAAGCAGCAGGCATTTATCTTGGCTCTCCCTGTGACCATTACCAATGGAACTTTGGCCTTTGAGAGCTGAAATACAGCGAGTTGGGTTTCTGGAATAGCACAGAGATTAAGTCATCTGAATGTCTTGTATGGTCTGAATAAATTAGACACTCAACAGGCTCCCTCAAAGTCATTGTTACACGTTTCCATAGCCATGAATATTTGATATGTACTTAATGAAGAGCAGAAGGAAAATTTAACTGTTGAGGCTATTCTAGGAACAGGAGAATCGGAGTGATTTGGCACAAAGGCTCTGTGCACTGTTTCACTGTTATATCGGCTTAGTAGCTGAGTGCTATCCATAGTTATAGTAATAGAGGTAAAGATGGGAACTGAGAGCTTCTCATCAGCTCAATGCAGATCCTTCCCTTTGAAAACCTTCAGGAAGCTCTTTTATCCACATCTAAAGGACCTCTAGACAAGCAGCAGCGGCCTCTTTTCATACTTAATATGTGGCAGCCTTATAAACTCGACAGCAAAATGAATTGTTTCTTTTCTTCGTCCATTCCCTCCGTCTCCATTTCGGAGCGCTTGTCACAGTCCTGAGACAAAGACAAGAGTTCAGAGGTTACGCAGGACCGGGAGGCACTGTGCATATTTCCATGGAAGCAGGATTTTAATTCAGGCATCTCCTCAGTCGGTCGGGGTCCTGCCGTGTTATCACGGGTAACGAGTCATTGATGCTCTGCAGGGTACGGGCCCTGCTGCCATGATTAAGTCCATTGGCTTACTAAGAAGAAAGATGGGAAACACAAAGATCTTTACTTCACACTTTCTGATCCAGAGGGGGAGAAAACTAAAGCAGATGAATTAAAACAGCTCATGCAGCGACACCAGCCAGACACAAGATTCAATCCATTTCAGTTCATGAAAGATGTTATTACAAATTTAAAAATATGTCAAAATGCTTCATTATTATATAAAATCCAGTATAGTTCTTACATCTGGTATGTGGCACTTATCAAGCTCCATCATCCACCCCATTTCACACATAGAGCATGTAAGCGATTAGTGTTTTTTAGCCTGCTTTTACTTAATTAGCGATATGAAGGCATGCTGCGACCGGTTGCCCATATGGTCACCTTGTCAGAAAATAGCTGAGTGCTTTTACCACTGTAAAAATGCTGCATAGCTGCGTTATGAGAGTGCCAAGAATGTCAAGAGAAAAACACTTTAGTGCCCAGTGGAACAGGGAGGGCATTTTCATTAAGGTAACCCATGGGAAGAAAGAGTCAGAAGGCCAGTCTAAATCCCTGTGGCAACCAACTAAAGATTGCCCTTCAGGCACCCACCTGTCAATCATTGCAGGTTTCCCGTGAAAGGACTGCGATTAATCCTGGTAGCCCCGTATTTGTGAGGTCTGCTGCCCTCACAGCCCTTTCTACTGTTGGGTGGGTAAGGTTTATTTGTCAAATGTATTTCATTCTGAAGATGATTTTCCCTGCATATATTAAGTCAGACTTCTGCTGAGAAAGGACTGAAACTGTTGTAAAAAACCAAAAAATTCCTGAATCCCTGCTCTCTGTAGCAACGGTGTGTGGTGGCTATGTTACATTGAGGGAAGTATTTTGGGTCTCAGATCAATATAAAGGTGTTGTGAGTGACTTTATTCTACCATAAAATATTTCTATCTCTCTCTTTGTGGTATAAGGGGTCACCGAGTAATTTAATTCTGTAAATGATGTTGATCATAAAGTACAGTTTCATAACAAGCAACAGCATATGGAATCTGTCCGTACAGTAAAGATAGAATAACTTGTAGAATCACTGACCCAATAGACTTCCATAATTAAATGAACAGCATCCATCCAATCCATCCATGAATTTATTCTACAACTTACCCACTTATATTAAAGATTAGTTATGCATTATTATAGTTGTGGCTGCTTTTAGTGACAGGTGGATGCTGACACAGCAGCTGTAGCCAGTAGTTGCTCATTTGAGTCACTAAGTGGATTGCTTAATTGTATTAACAGCTCATCCAAAGGGCCTGTGCTCCAGTATTTGTGGGGGAACTCTATTTGGATATTACTTTCTTGAAATAACTAGCAGGTGCCCATGTGTCTCTCTGATGCACTTTTAAAGTCTATAAGTGCTCTTTGGTAACCAACCGTGCTTGTGTCAGCTGATATCTTAGCAGTCCTGCGTCTCGTCTAAAAATGGTTGATGGCCACAGGAAGCAATCTGCAGCAATTTTCTTACCAGAGATCATAGAAAGTGACATTTGGCAACATTATGATGACAGGTGAAATAACCACTGGCAACGTGAAATGGGTGAGTCCCAAGTTAAACTCTTCTCAACTTGCGCGCAACTGAAGCAGCTACCGGTAAGAATGAAGGACACAACTGATATGACAGGATGGTAAGTAGATCAGTGGATTGCTTTGGCAATGTCCGCGAGCGACTGACCATAAACAAACAAACAAACAAACAAAAAAGCAAAACATGACGAGTGAATCGAATTGCTTCCTGGGTGAACGCCCCTTGAGACATTGTTTACTTTAATCTGCTTGTTAGGAACTGATTCTGGAAGACAAAACCAAAGCAACATTATGTATTAAAGTCCCACTTGCCATTTGTAAGATTTTGAAACTTTGGCTATCTGGCAGCATATTTTTCACAAGCACTTTTTTAGGAAAAAAAAATGACATTTGTTATGGATCATATAGTAAAAGGATAACACAAAAACCCACATTTTCCCAAGCAAAGAATACAATATAGTGTGACTGTTTCTTATTTGGTGGGAAAGTTATTTCTTTATCACCTAAAGAAATCACCTTACCACCTTTAAGCTGTTTGCACTGGGCTTGTGCTGTTTCAGTTTATTCGTACTCCTGAAGGTTGCATTCTGTATACCGAGTGAGATCTGACCTCTTGAGCAGCACAGAAACCCTCTCCCTTGATGGAGTTATCATCTAGCTTTGTTAAAAGTCAGGGCAGTCTCAGGGAAACCAAGGACTGAATGCAGAGAGTGTATTAAACAGTTCTCTGACTGGTAAAGCTAGTGCCTTAGAAATGGTTTGTGATAGGTTGTTACTTAATAATTCAAATGAAATAACATGTGTGCCATGCCTCTCAATAGCCAACTTGCACTTATCCACCCATATGTGGTGAATTAATTAAAAAAAAAAAGTATTGGCTGAAATCCCATAATCACACCATCACTGTCAGAATTTAATCATCCATTTAGTGACAGAAGGAGGATTTATAGAGAAAATTTTAAACTATGGATTCTTAAGGTAGTTTCCCAACAAACAGACATCGTTTTGCTACACATATGAGGCAAATGTACCGGGAAAGGGGAAAACGGAGAAAGCAGTGGCTCGCTATCCTTGGAGTCAGTTTAAGAAATGCCTGTGTTCCCTCAGCAGACTGCGTAGAGGAGAGCTAAAGGTGGAAATGAACTGGGAGAGGTCATTATTCCTGGCTCGAGTCTTAGCGATCCATCTCCTGTATGGACACCTACAGTAGTAACCGCTCCAACTCCACTACTGTTATCTAAATTTGCCCTCTCTCCTCCTCCTCCCTAACCTGTCCCATTCCAGCTCCTCCACAAACACCCTCACAAACAAATATACTGGTTCGGCTACAACAAGTAATACCGGCACTAACATTTTTCCCATCACATCTCAAGATATCACACGTTTGAGCGTTTCGACTTGTTAATATTTATACAGCTCACATTTCCATACTTGTCATGCAGGCAGATGCAGAGCATATGGCTTGTTGTCTGGAAGTGAATGATTGAATAATCAGTTTATAACCTTTAGTGGCTCATTCTCCAGGTGTGTCATTCAAGCCTGGAGCGGATATATACTGTGAAAAAAGGGAAATGAATAAATTACATCTGATAGATAGTTATAGTGCATGTGGAAAAGCAGAAGAGCTCATAATGACTTCTCCATAGAAGAGTCTTGCACATTGCTGTGGAATATTTTTTTTTTCTCTCCCCGTTCTTTCTTTTCACACCCCTTTCCACCCCCACACTCTTCTGTACACTCTATTTCTGACACAACAGCGATGAGTAATGAATGGTTTTGCTTTGCAGTGGTTCTTAACAAGTGAGAGGATTGTATACAGTGTGTTCTGTCTATTGGGCTAATTAGTGTTTTGCTGGCACACCCAGGCAGAAACATCCCACTCAGTGGCTACTCCTACATTGCTGCTGCAACTGGGTCTTCAGCCAGTAATGTTTGCTAGTGGGAGAAGAAGTGACAGTGGAAGCGCACCGAAGCCGCACTCTTATTTGAGAGCTGGGTTGGTTTAAAGGACGTAGGCTACCTGGGTAGTCATTTTAAATAGAGCCATGCCTCACTGAGAGCAAAACTAATGGTGCACTGAGGGACTACAGTTCCATTTATCAAGTCAAAATTGTAGACGGTTATCATAAAGCAGTTGTCCTGAGTTTAGTTAAAGATTTAATTTTAGACATTCAGGCTAAGGTCATGGAATTGCATGTAAAATAACACGACACAACATAGCAAATCATTTAGCAGCTAGAGTTGACTATGTATTATGAAACACTGTAAAGGTTTACCTTATCAACACCATGAGGTCTCAATATGTCATTCTTGTTTAGCACTCATTTCTGCTGACCCCAAGTGGTCGTGCTAAAAAAAACAAATTAGTTGGATGTATGGATGAGTGGATGGATGTTTCAGTGATGGATGGATAAGTGGGTGGATGGATGGATGCACAAAAGCAGAAATTAAACATCAGGTATGTTCCTTCCTGGAGAACTGGATCATTAGTAAAGACTTCATGCATTGAGTAAATTCTCACCAATTCTATAAAGAATATTGCTGTCTGTTTTATCACATCAAATTCTATTCATTATTCTTTAACTGCTTATCTAGCGCTATCAAAATTGGGGGCTGTAGCCTATCTGAGGGGAGTACACCCTTCATTCCCTACTTGCGATGAGCTTCCATCTTCGACGCTCAAAGCTGGACAGATTACACTATGAACCTTTCCAATAAAAAACAAGGTGTGCCTTTTCTTGACTTTATTAAAGCTTTTTATGAGTAAAACTGCAGAAAAACATAAACAAATTGTAACAACCTGTACTAAAATTATTGTGACTCCACTTGGTGTAAAGCCCTAATACTTTGACAGGAATGCAAAAGGATATAGAGTCACTCCATACCAAAATCAGTTATTTGGCTTCAGTTAAATTTGGCCAAACTTAAAATGTCATTCTAACAACATTTAAAATGCAGTAACTGAGAATACTCATAGTTTCCAAGGCAACAACATAAAAGACTAATCCATAGCAGAACAAGCTAGTCACACCATGTGCTCTGCCATGCCTGACTTCCACTGACTGCACTTTCTTAATGCCATAAGGTGGCACTGTGGTTCATGAAACTTCTCAAACATTTACATGCTCTGATACCGAGAGCAGCTCAGCATGAGCTCACCCTCCAGTGTTTACCAGTGCATCAAACATTTGGTTCTCATTGTCTAATAATCTGCCCCAAACAACTTATTAAGCAAAAAATCTTCCATGGATTCAGTGTAACTCTTTTTATTTTTCAGTAATGATGGGAACAAACGTTAGAGTACAAACCTAGCTTTTTGTGTTCGCATCTTCATGTGACATTATCACGGTGTGATTTATAAATACGTTTTCTGTGATTTTCATTTAAAAATGAAATAAAGGGTTCTGGTATAATTCATCTGATTGAACAGGCAGCCAGTGTACTTTAAGGCAGTTGCAGAGACCTTGGTTCAAATCTGCCCCAAGGCCATTTACCGCATGCCTTTGGCCTGCTTTACTGTCTTCTCTCCTCTATCCATCTTAAGTAAAGGCTAAAAAATGCATTAAATTAATCAAAAACTGACCAATTCACCATTTCATTTATGTTCCATGCAAATCTCTACAAGCTGCATTTCTTGAACAAATTTGTCTTTCCAATGGAATAACCCAGCATTTTATATTTGCACGAGATATGCAAACTTCAGATGATCCCACCTCTGAAATAATTTAGTCTAGCCCATGCACAAGAAGTCAATGGACTTCTATTGGCTTGGATGTCTTTAATTTTCTTAATCGATCCATGTTATTTGTGTAAATACAATTCAGTATCTTGATCTGTGAATATCGATGCGATTTTTCTTTGTTTAACTCATGCTTTAGACTTTCTCCCTACTCATTCATCTTAAATCTTCCTTTCTCCAAGCCAAAGTCACTTGTTTGTAACATTTCCCCCCCCAATCGTCCATCTTTCTTCTTTCTTGTCCGTCCTTGCCTCTCAGTGATGATGTATTATATATATTTTGGAACACTAGTGACTGCCCTCCTGGATGTGCACCTGCTCTCCTTCTCACTCATCTGTCTTCTCCTCTCTGTCTTACCATCTCTCATTTACCTGTCCCCCTCCATTCCTAGTTCTGCGTGCCCCCCACCCCACACTCACTTTCCCTCTCTCGCTCACTCTCTCACTGTGTGTCACTTGGCTGTCTTCAGCCAGACAGGCTTTTTCTTTATGGCAGCTGACATGTGGCAATTTCCTTTCGTTAATGACAAGAAATGTGCCAATTACCTCTCCGGATGTTTTACTGCCAATCAGACGCTAACGAGCTGTGAGCGTGAGCGTTTGGATGTGTGTGTACAACTTTGTGTATCTGTGTTTATGTCTTTTGAATCTGTTGGCATGAAAGAAATCTGAACAAGTGCAATGTGACATGAAGTTTTCTGCACATATGTAATTAGTATACAGATTGGTTCACTGTGTAGTTTAGTTCCTTTAAAGGCTGGTGCTAGATTAGATCATACAGAAGGATGCCGTGCTGTGATTCTAAATCTGTTCAGTCCAGGTTTATCTATATAACGCCAATTCACAACAGTAGTTGCCCCAAGGCACTGTATTATTGTAAGGTAAAGAACCTAAAATGATACAGAGAAAACTCCAACAATCAGATGACACCCTATGACCAAGCACTTGTCACCAGTGGGAAGGAAAAACTCCCTTTTGACAGGAAGAAACTTCCTGCTAAAATGTGTGTGTGTGTGTGTGTGTGTGTGTGTGTGTGTGTGTGTGTGTGTGTGTGTGTTGTGTGTGTGTGTGTGTGTGTGTGTGTGCC
>VUQG01007091.1:105503-121727 GCA_015106755.1 Etia nguti
AGAACTGTAGTTTTTAGTGGAGTAGGGTGACTATTGTGGGTTTTTTTTTTTTTTTTTTTTTTTTTTTTTTTTTATCCTTTTTTTTTTTGTTTTTTTTTTTTTTTTTGGCCATTATTTCCATCCTCACCCATCCCTTTGTAAATTTTTGCAACCTCGCTGAGAATGAAGTGTTCAATAATCCCTTTCATTTTCATTTCTTGTACTTTTCCTTTCCAACAATGGCTCACGTTCAAAGGGATGTATTAATCTAAGTGATACATTTTAATGCGTACACTTAGCAGGTTGCTGCCTTTATCATCAAAGCATGAATAGAAGATTGTTCGACTGAGGGGATATATGTTAAATAACTGCGGGGAAGCTTGGCAGAGGGAACGCGGTGAAATTACATTTTCAAACTTTCATCACTGGCTCCCTGCTCTGTTTTCTGTTTGTGTCTGCGCTAGAGGAAGGATTAGAGGATGTATCTTTAATGCAATGTCTCACTCCAGGCTGAAAAGTCGTGCCCGGGACATGCATGCCCTTCCTCATAGAAAACATCTATGGGAGCACTACAATATTAATACCCTTTTTTTCTCACTAAAATTGTAGTCTTTCAATAAAAATTAAAGAAATGATCTTTAATTGAAATGGAGGTCACTCTGAATATTATTCAATAGGGATTCATTAAGAAATTAAATGTAATATGATTTAAATTAAGTGTTGAATACTGGACTTATTTAATTACATTGAAATCCTTTTTATGGAATAAACATCAAGTCATAAGTTACTGAAAAAGAAGACAGAATGGAAGTATGTGATTAAAACGACACAACTTGTGACTTTCACTTGTCACGAAAGCACTCTGCTCTTGGTTTCCTTTCGCTCTGCTCCTCTATCCTCCTTTGTGCAAGAGAACACAAGAGACACAGACTGAGTGCCATCTGTATCCCTGAGACACACAAGGCTAATTTACACAAATGCTCGGCCATCATGCATGTCTTCAAAGCGCCCTGTATGGATTTATGGGTGACACTGCCATCTACTGGTGCAGATATTGTGCAATTTAAACACACACATCATCTCGAAAATCGTTGTGTCTGCCCGATCACAACACCTTTTTGTTCTCCTGTTGATAAGAGTGTGTTTGTAAGCTTTTGCTCTGGCGTTTGCCTTTTTTTGGGGCAATGACTTCACTTGTGCAATGTCTATGCATGTGTTGAACAATACGTGCATACATGCTCATACATGCCTTTTGACATTTCATGTCCTCCACATAAGAGCTTCACCCCCATTTGTCAACTTGGTGACAGTGAAGGACATTCCTTATCAAACACCAAAGAGAGTTCAGACTGTCAGTAGGCATCCATTAAAAGGTTTGATCTTTAATGAGAGCCTGTCTGAGTCTGTATTTCTAAAAGGCACATTTTTCCATGCCAGGCCTACTAATCACAGAGGCTTCTCCAGCTGGATAGTGGACAGAAAGTCTCTGGGAGGGAGACGGAGATGAAAGACAATTTGAGAAATGTGAGCCATGTCTAGATCTTATCTGCAGTGTGTAAGAACAAAAACAGAGACGGACTCTGAACTTCAGCACAGAGCATGGTAATTTGAAGATAAAAACATCGACATCTCCGTCTTCAGAACTTTTGATCTTGGTTCTGAGCAGAAATCTTTCTGTCACTGGACTGCGCGGAACAGCCTTCTTTATTAATTGTGCTGTTTAAATGAATTTTTGTCATCATTTGCTTTATTATATGGTTATTATATTGTTGTTTTATCAAGATCTTGCACATGACACAGTGCAGTTTGGCTTATTTCAAGAATTCTGAGGCCATTTTTAACATTCATATACAAGATAGCGAACAGATGTTGGCGTGCCTTTTAGTGTGTCACACATGTCCAAAGCAAACAGTGAAAAAAGGCCCGATGATGTGTGTCAAACTAAGTTGCCTGCATCATTATCTCGCCTCAGTTTTAACAATCAAGAGAGCCTCGTGTTTTTTCATGAACTGTGTATGCCACAGCAGGTCAGCATTAATCAAAAAAGACTGGAGCTATACTTCGTGCATTTATTTCTCAGTAGATAGTTATTAATATCCGGCTCAATCGTAAACCAGGATATTACCCTGCTGATAATGGCTTCATCACAAGTCCTGCATACTGAGAGAAAAAGGCTTTATGTCATAAATGGAAGCATTACGAGATCTTAAAAGACTATTTTTTTTCTGTCTCTGTTTTTGTCTTTCTTCCCCAAACCCCTTCTCCAGTGGCCCCCACTACTGATGATGTAGCTCTTTATGTGGGTATTGTGATAGCAGTGATCATGTGCCTGGTTATCTCCGTCGTCGTGGCGCTCTTCATCTACAGGAAGAACCACCGGGACTTCAGCTCTGACATCATTGATTCCTCTGCCCTCAACGGAGGGTTTCAGCCGGTCAGCATTAAGACCGCTCGCAAAGGTGAGTTACACGAGAGAGGCGTGTGTGAGTGTTTGTGCGTTGGTTTTCCTATACATGAAAATGTAACTGCGTCTCAAATCGGTACATAAATAGATTAAACATTCTAATGTGTGAAAGGTAAGTGCACCTTTGCTGTCCTGGAGTTGCCCCCTTTAATCCAAGGAACTTTTTAGATCCTTAACTGTGTCGCTGTCTTAAACATTTTACCATTCTTCCAGCAAAAATCCCTTCAGTTGCAAGATATTTGAAGAAAAGGGCATTTGAATGGGATTCTATAACCCTCCATTTCTTCTTTTTGAGCCCATTATTAGTGGATTTCCTTTTTGTTATTAGTATAATTATCCTGCTAAAATGTCCATTGATGGTTTAGTTTCAGCTTTTGGGCAAATGGTCTCACAATATCTTCATTTGCTCTTTGATATCATGAAGAATTCATTGTTAAATCAATCACTGCAAGCTGCCGAGTCCCAGATGCAGCTAACCCTAATCCATTACATTTGGTGAGCTGTTTTTGGTCTGCGCCAAACATTTTTATGTACTCTGACCAAACAGTTCTGCCCCCGATTCGCCTGTCTACAGCACATTATTCCAAGACGTCTGTTTTGTACCTGTATGTTCATTGGCCAGATGTGATTTTGCTCTAATGTTCTTTTTGGACAACTTTTCAACTTTTTCCTGGAACGCCTCTCACGCACGTCAGATTTTAAGATTTTTTGGTTGTATATTCAAGCACTTGCATCCCAACAGTTGCAAAATAAACCCGCAAATCATGGGATCAAGTTTTCAAGCATTCCTTGATGACTTCTTTTTTGCATCAGACAGTCTGCTTTTGCTGTGGCAGCTGTTCCCACACATGGAAATAGCTATTATTTTACCAAGAAGTTTCATAAATTTAACAAATGAGACAAAACTTAAATGCACAAAGTTTTGAAAGAACCTAATGTGCCAAATGTTTTCTCAAAAGCTACCCAAAAACCATGTTAAAAACTGAATATTTTGTTTCGGTAAAATTAAGATAAATACAGTGGCTCCATATATTATTGAAGCTTGAGCACAATTCAATCCTCTTTTGGTAAAGGTGTTGCTACTTAATGGTACAGACTCAGTTCAGCAGATTAAAAAAAATGTAATACTCGACCTTAGACACACCTGTGTTGTCAGGCATATGGAATGACTTTCATTAGTAGTGGCATTAATAATAGCTTCATTATCTTCAAAACATTACCTTAACCCACTGAGACATGTCTGACTCTGGCAGCACGTGCATCAGCCGTGGTGAAACTATTAAAATGCTTGCTGTTGTGATGGGAGGCCACATTATGCCCAGTCATTAAAGCACAATAAGGCCGGTCTCTGTGTAATTAGATTTGGACTGTTGATGCAGGACTTAAAGTAAGATGCATGCATGAGGACAGGTCACTGTGAACTGGCCAAAAAGACAGCAGGGAAAGGGACAAAAATATGTAACTGTGTTGTAAATGATTACTGTGAGTTTTTGGAAAGGAAAAATAAATAAATAAATAAAAGCATAAGAGATAAAAATACAATGAAGAGACTAGAAAGGAGTCTTTTTAATGTGGGACAATTCAAAAAGATAAACACCATCGAACAACAACCCTCGTTAAAGGTGTTGCTTCTGTCACCGCTCTTATAAAGTAAAGGATCATTTGAAGTCAAGCCTATTTAAGACAACTCCCGAGCAGCAGGCACTTAGGTTAAAGAATCTACCAATATTCAAGCTTTTTTATTTATTTATTTATTATTTTCTAAAAGAAATCCATACTCTGAAATTGTATAATGAAGCTAATTTATATGAATAACATTATATTTAAATCATTTTACTTTCTGTTGATTATATATCCTTAGTCTTAAATACAACATTGTCCTTCTCCTTTACAGATATAGTTAATATATTAAGTATTATGATATAGATCGATGTTACTGTGAGGTTTTTCATATTTCATATGTCTGAACCACCTGATCATGACAGAAACAATTGGTGGTGATTTAAAACAGTGGTGCTGGAGGAATCATATAAGTTGATCCACTTTACTTCCACCTTATCTCTATCTTTCCTAAAGTAGCCTACTAAAAGCTGTAATTTATGTTCTATATACTGTATTTGTGCAGGTTTGAAGCATGCATAAAGAACATCACGCACAATTTGCTGTGAAGAAGATAATTCATGGGTGGAAATGGCACATCCTCCACACAGTGCTCAGTGCAAATAAGGGTTAAATTGGAATTTGTAATGTTGGGGAGGGGTGGCCCTTATTTCAGGGTTGCCATGCTGTGTGCAAGTGCAACAGTGACAGGGGAAATATTCCTGCATGCAAAGAAAAATTAACAGAGCAAGCCTATGATTGATCTAATTTGACAGAGTATGTGAACTATAACAAGGTCTGATCTCTGCTGACAGCTCTCTGTTCTGAAATGTGGCAGTGTGTAACACATTCTCATGTCTCTGTATCAAATATACAGTAGGAATTGGTGTTTGAATAGAAGCAGACAGGTTAAGGGAATCATTGAGATTTTGCCTTTTACGGTGTTAGACACGGGCATTAATGGTGTGCTAAGAGATGAATGTGTTAGCTTTAATTACCAAGCAGTGGTGCAATTTGAGTTTCTGTGATATTTTGCTCAAATCTTGTTTGCTGGTCATGACATTTTGACTTGAGCTTGATCCTGCAAGCCACGTTAATGCGACACTTAGCTGAGATTATCCCTTGTTAAGTAGGTCTCAGTTCCATCCTGCAGTCCGTAGCACCTGTGCAACCTAATTAACAAAAGCGGGGGGGGGGGGTTCATCTGAAACGTGGCTTTTGGGAAAACCTGAGGAAAACCTACAGTTTTGTATGATGAGAGCAGAAACATATTTTGTTTAATTTCCTAATACAGATTGTGAAAATATGGGCCATACATTCTTGGAGATGGATGTTGCAAAACGTGCCCTCCAGTGACACACTAGTACTTGCACTACTTCTAATTTATTACTTGAACAACTTTTCTGACTCTCATTAACATCTGCATCATTTAGAAACTTGTGAGGGGGTGGAGACAGTGGAGAAGCTGGAGGACAGAGAGGCCCCCACTGACCCTCGCTCCACCCACTCAGTCCAGCTATTGAGCATTTATCCTACTGGGTAAACCGAACGTTCACGATGCCATCTGTTACTCATAAATCACAGCTGCACCTATAACTTCTCTGACTGAGTAATGTTTCTTGGTGGTGAAGTGGACCTCCCTAATGAGTAAAAAAAAAAAAGAAAAAACAAATGAGCAAAGCTGTGCTACAGTCTCACTGATTGCTGCCAGCAGTTCATTTCCTCATGGATATTTAGGTTTCAAGTTAGTTTCTTCCCGATTCCTTTCCCAGTACATGTGTTAAGGCATTTATTCTTCTTTACCCATGTTGTTTTCTTTCCTTTTCAGCTGATCTCCTATCAGCACCCCCTGACCTGACCTCGGCAGCTGCCATGTACCGCGGCCCAGTTTACGCTCTCCATGACGTGGGTGACAAAATACCCATGACCAATTCTCCTCTGCTCGACCCGCTCCCTAACTTGAAGATTAAGGTGTACAATTCTTCAGGCTTAGTGACTCCACAGGATGACCTAGGTGGGGAATTTTCCTCTAAACTGTCACCTAAGCTGCCGCACTGCCTACTGGACAACGGTGACAACACAATGGGCCGGCGCACACAGACCCAGACGTTGCTCCGCACCAGGGATCCATCGTGCACTGCTCTGGGCTCGTTCAGCTCCCAGGGAGGACACCTTATTGTGCCCAACTCAGGTACTATACTTGCCAAAGATAGGTAGTGATTTTGCATATTTATATATTTTTATTTTATAGGTGATTCAGTTGGATTTCAAGAAAAAAAAAGTTGCATATTTTAAAGTATGCAGGAATGTAGGAAAAATTGTTTAAGAAATGAAAAAAACGAGCTTACGTTCATGAAAAGCAGCATCTGCTACTTCCAGCAGATTCTATCGGTGTTCGTCTTAAAACTCATTAGCTGTCTTTTGTGAGTTATGATTGGAGCCACATTTTTCATTCACTCAGTGGCACATCAGCATTTAGTAATAGTACCTCCACTTGTGTGTACGTGCATGTGTGAATGTCTATATGTGTGCACATACTGAAAGGAAACTCCTCTCATTGTATAGCCTGATAGGAGATGAGATATACCATCAGCTTTTCTCACTGTGTCCTTAAATGGCTACTCTTGTTTCACTTAATAATGTGCTGGTGATGATGATCTTTGCCCATGTTTCCCTTAAAGATCCCATTAAAAAAAAAAAATTTTTTTAAAAACTTCAAACACAAAACTTGTTGGATTTCTGCCAGTCTCATAGTGATGACAAGGCTCTGGGAAGTCACTATGTCTGACCAGGAAATGGTCTGGCACATAATACACTCCTCATAAAAGTGCAAGTTTACATTATTTATTTTGATTAGTGAACATTAGAGGTTGCGGTAGAGCCAGTCTGGCCGTCTCCTCCTGTCTTTATGCTGAGAAAAGTTTACTGGCTGCAGATTTTCTTTGATTTAGATTTAGTTAACAAGTTTGAGAGTGATATCAATCTTGCCATCAACTCTCTGCAAGAAAATACATTTCAAGTTGCTACCTCCGCCAAGGAGGTTATGTTTTTGGTAGGGTTTGCATGCATGCGTGGCATTCTGTCTGTAAACGCAACAGCTTGAAAAGTTTTGAATGAATTCTGATAAAACTTTGCAGGAGTGTAAAGTGGGGTCAACTTAGCATTAAAATTTGGCTTACGTGCACCAAGGTCTTCAAGCTAAACGTCATGATTTATTGGTTCAAAATTGACAGAAAGCCTTATAACTATAAACTGTGATTCTTACAAGTGGGGTGTGATTGTCAACATCTAGAAAGATTTCAAATATTATGGCATATTTGACCTCTGACATCTCCTTCAAAGTCAATAGACTGATCTGAAGGTCAAAGGGATAATAATGCTATATAGAGCTATTTAAATCTTTGTTCCGCCATGGTTGGTATTGACATCATATAGGCATATAGCGAGTGATATATGGGGATTCTATATCACGTTATAGTTTGCATCCAAATTTCATGTCACATGTGACCTCTGACCTCACTTTTACTTTTCACATCTGCCTTTCTTTCAAATTGACCCCAAAATATGTGACATCTTTAAAGAAAGTATTTTCAAGAGAAAGAGAATGAGCTGCCTAGTTAGTTAGAAATATACTTTCGTATAGTATTATATAATAAGCTCAAGTTATTCATGTCTGGTTATTTACAAATCAATACCTATTATCCATTACCTGCTCCTACACAATGTTTCTGTAATCAAAGTAAACATGTGTGATTCTACCCTTAACTGATTTTTACAGCACTACAAACTTCTTAAAGTACATTTGAACAAAGAAACAAATTACAATGCTTTTCCCTTATAAGTAAACACTGGCAAGAGAGTGAGCTGCCTTGGTGAAGGTTTATGCTCTCTGAGTGCTTCCTGTTTAGAGATTGCTTTCACTCAAAGCAATCTCTAAACAGCTTCATTTCAGTTGTTAATAGAAGCTTGTTTTCTCCCCTGGAAAAAAGACTTGCCATCCATAAGTCAAAGTTTCAGTTTATTATCTCTAGATTTCAAGTTGGGTATCTAAAAATTGCGACTTACTGACTCAAGCAAGAAGCAAGAGAAAAAAACCCTCAAAATTGGATTTTAATGGGAACAAAAAAAGGTTTTTTTTTCTGGGGCTCAAACAAGCTTCCAGAGTTGTTACACTTGCTTTCGCTGTCAGTGCAATATGAAGATTTGGGTATGTGAGAGCTTAAATATAAAGAGCTCTTCAGTAAAGTGAAAAATACAAAACCATCGCAGCTCTCAGTAGACACGGCAATTCAAATCAACCATAAATGTTAACTTAAGAGTTGTTGATCTTTGCAAGCCCCAAGCAAACTACTCAGTAAAAATTTTTTTTTTTTTTTTAAAGTGTGTGCAGTAAAAATGTTCCACATGATCTGGACTATCATTCAATACTTTGCCGTCTGTAGCAGTATATCCCTGATGATCTGTGACTTTGAAATAAGCTAAGCCATGTGCAGCCCATCAGCATATTGACTGCACATAGTATGACAAGAGTTGATGGATACCCAAGGTGTGTGCACCAGAAGTGCTGGAGGTGTCCTGTTTCAGGCAGCTTACATTAGCCATGCTGTCCTCACTTCAAACACATGCAGACTGTTTGTAACGCGCCGCAGATGCATGCTGACAGGCAGAGGCAAACTAGCAGTGACATTAAAGGATACGCAGACTTCTCACATTTCTTAAAGTTTTTCTTTTTTTTTTTTCATTTTGATAACTGTAAAATGTTCTCAGCTGTTGGCTGCGCTCAGCCACCTCATCATGTTACATAGGAATAGGGAGAGGAAAGAGCACATTTGATATTTGATCTGTTTGTGAGTCTGGGTAATGAAATATTTTGTGGTGCTGTCACTGTGGCTGTTTGGTATTTTGCATCTTAAAATGCATTTCTCATCTCTTTGAAGCTTTGCTGTTAGGCAGAGTAGCAGCGCGCGAGACTTTCCCTTGGCAGAGTTGTGATTGCCTCGCTAGCTAGCTGGAGAAGCTGTCTGTCACCTTTTGAAAAGTTCAGTACAAGGACATGGGAAATCAATGAGCTATCTGAGAACACCCCCCCACCACCACCACTCCAGAGAGAAGCCATGTGTGTTTGTGTGTGCGTATGCATGAGGGAAATTGGGGGATAGGCTTCTAAAAAATGCACACACGCATATCGGATAGGACATCTTATCGAATAAATCTGAGATGGAAAAATGTAAATCGCACTGGCTGCAGCAATATGGCAATGCTGTGACGAGCAAAGAGATCATTGATTTTTAGAAATGAAATTCCACATCATTTCCTGATACCATAAAAGAAGGTGGTAAAATTACATAGTTGCTGTGTGTTGGATTGAACGGCAGTGCAATTATTACTGTGTTTATCCAGGAAAAAAAAATCATTTGAATAAAATGAAAAAAGTTAGATTCATATCTCTTTAGTTGTGCAGCACTGCATGAAGACACACTAGTTAAATGTAAAATTATATTTTACCTTTCTATATGTAGAGCAGCCAGGATTCACCAGCCTGTTGTGCCTTGGTCTCACTCTCTGTACTCTCACATGCTTACAAAAGTCTCATAACAAGCACTGACAGTATAAAGACACCTCTCGTCTACCTGACAACTCATCTTTTTTTTGCTTTTTGCTTCCCAGGGGTTAGTCTGCTAATTCCTGCAGGGGCTATTCCTCAGGGCAGAGTGTATGAGATGTATGTGACAGTTCACAGGAAGGACAACATGAGGTATGCGACGACACCCCAGAACCTTATTTGCTGCTGTCAACCGCTCCATGTCACACATACATACTGAGACTGGTGTCAGATTGTGGCTAAATATTGTATGTGTGCTATCCCCTGTGCGACTCCAGGCCCTCGGTGGAAGATGGCCAAACGGTGCTCAGCCCCGTGGTGAGCTGCGGACCCCCGGGGACCCTGTTGACTCGTCCGGTCATCATCACCATGCATCACTGCGCCGTGTGCGACGGCCAGCAGGACTGGCTGATCCAGCTCAAAAGCCAGTCGCCGCAGAATCAGTGGGAGGTGAGATGTGAGATTCTCAGAGAAATTTGTGCTACAGTAGACTCTAATGTCTATCGACTGCGCTCGAGTTTTGAAAATGGGCTTCTGGCGGTCGCACGCACACAAGAATTGAAATTATGTGTTTACAACCGAATCTCTGCTCAGTGTGTCAGCGAGCAGTGAAAAAGAAAAGATGCTGTGAGAAATAAATCCATGATATGGCACGGGAGAATTGATAGGATGGAGGAGGTGAAAGGGATCAACGTCCCCTGCGTTGTCTGTCCAACTTATAGTAGCACTCAAAGTAAACCCCTGCTGCAGCCAGGAGCTAAAATAGTACATCTCTAATGGCAGGGAATGGGCTGGGACTGTTTTCTTGCCCAGGCTGTTTCCTTGTACCTTTATAACAGCAGGTTTTTCACTATGTGTGAACATGTATGGGGTTTTTTTCTGTTCGTGTTGCTCAGGGCAACAATGTGAATTTTTTAGAAGGGAACTTTGTTAGAAATGTGCCAGGTGGTCAGCTTTACTCCAAAACATATCTCTCAGCACCTGACGTGACCGACCTTGTTGCGGGCAGCTATCAGCATCTTTTTCTTAGCTGTCAAAAGAAAAAAAAGTCTTCCTTCCTTGTGGTTTTTAATTAACTTTCTACTCAAACCTTTTTAAAGAGAAAGGCTCCCTTAAAGATAAAAGCATTAATAAAGGTTAGCAGGAGCAGGGCGCAGTAGAGGAAGCATAATGAAAGGCAATGCTTTAGTGATACGTAACACAACTCCAGTCTATCCAGGCTTTATTGCATAAATGATAAGATGATAATCAAAATGCGCATTACTCTCAGGAAGGCTGTCCAAATATATAGCATCAGTCTATACCCAATAATAAGGCCTTCTGTCAGATCATCGTTAAATCGTGACTTAAATAATATAATTTTCAACAAGGCCTTGCATAATTTCCTCTTGCTGATGTGATGACATGACTTATAGAGCTGAGGAAAAACTGCCCAACTGGCCCCCACATGCCTCCGTGACATTGATGAATTACTTGGGCGCAACCAATAAAGCTCAGTGTAAACTGAGGATTTTTAAGGAAGAAATAATTATTGATTACATCTCCGTCCTGTCACAAATGCAGATGGTAATATGCGATGTGATGGCGGCTTCCTTCGTATGAGTTTCCTTTTCCCTCTGAGGCCAGCCTCGGCGCTGCATGAGTGAAATATTGCTTTATATGACATGCTCTGTCAAAATGTGTTTTCATCACTGCAATGGATACAGGAGAGATGAGCTCCTCCAAAGGAGTTTTTCACGGATATTTATATTGAGAATAATCAGTTCCGTTGGCGTCTGGGAGCCTGCAGCCCTCCCCAGTTGACGCACGCACGCACGCACGCACACACTGATTCACACACAATCTTGTGGTGTTGTGATGATGATGAAGATGGCGTGTCATATAATGAGGAACATGTGGGGATTTCTGCTTCAGTAACTCTCCTACTTAAAATCCTCCCACGTCTACATGGGGGGAAAAAAAGCCAGCTGATGAATTTTTGACTAAATTAACATCTGTATGTTTATATGTTTAATTGTTTCTGCCTGCACACAGTACTACATATGAAGCAGGGCCACTTTTTCACTGTGCGTTCCAATTATCCCCCAATAAGGATCCCTAGTGCCATCCCACAGGAGCAGTTAAAGAGTCTAATGATCTGCCATAATACTGCTGTTAAACGGCCTAGCTCACAATAAAATGCTGTAATTCCTCTTCTGTCTCTCATAATAGGCTGAATTAATACCAGTGTGCCACTCTGCGAGAGTGTTTGGATTAGAGAGAGAACGATGGAGCGACGGAGAGAAAGAATAAGCGAGATGAAGAGAGGGTTAAAGAAAAAGATGGAGAGTCGCAGGAGGCTCCTCAGACCTCGCAATCCTAATGAAAGAGAAATATGTCCTGGCATTAGTGTCGTTACAGGGGTCAACTGCAAATAGTCGGGATACTTATGCTTCCATTTTACGCGTGAGACAGTCTCAAATATTAGTAATACACACACACACACACTAAGTGTTACTTCCAGAGTACACGGCTTATGTGAAAAGGTCAGGACATTAATTGTGCTTTCTACATTAAAATGAAATTTTAATTCATTCTGTTTCGGTTAAACGTGACTGAGCGCATTTCTGTGTGGCAAAGAAAGCAACACATGTACAAGTTTGGCTATTAATTACCCAGTGGCAAAGATTTCATGTAAAAATGGCTTTTCACTAAATTAGCCAATCCAATTTAACATTTACAAATCCACACTTGAGGTTTTTAAATACACTCTTTTAGATACACAGACTCACTACCGAAGGCCAGTTAATATATGCATAACTCCATGCTATATAATATACAGTATATACAGTGACTCTGTAGTGTAGCGGTTAACACTAACATGTGAAAGATCACATAGTAGTTCAAGACCAGGAGGAGACACAAATCCCAGGCAGGGCTGTGAAAGGAAGTGCATCCAGAAGAAAAATCTGTGGTGACCCTTTGCAAATAAAGAGGCAGCTGAAAGAAAAAGAAGACACTGTACTGTATAGAAAATTATTCATCTAATCAGTTTCAAACATGGAATTCAGCGAACAAGCTGTGACATTTTCTATTCTTTTGATAAAATTGCTACATATTTTCCAGTTTTTCTGCAATGCTAGATGTATAAATAAGGCAAGAATATGGTTCTCATGTAGATTGTTCCCTAGACAACATGCATTAACCCGTTTACAGTCGCTGTTCTCCCGGAAGCCACTTTGCAACCCTCCTCTGTACCGTCACCTCGTTTTCATGCTGTGTTTGAAGTAATGGGAGTGATGTTTGTTGATGTCTACTCTGGGTCATTTCTATCTTGGGAAACAGCTCAGGAAACTATTTCAACCACTGGATGCATTTCAGAGGCTTTACTCTTGATTTATATACTTTTGACTGAATAAGTCAAATTTATGACTTCAAAACTTCCTCGGAGCTTCTTCATTTCAAGTAAAAGAAAATAATTCCAATTACGTCAATGTTATATTTTGCTCCAATGGTCCAATGACAATTGTAGCTACACAGTGCTGTGCAGGTCAAGGGATTTATCCCTCTGATAGCACTATAGGCTCAGGCATTTAACAATCTTCCTTGCCAATTTATTCCCCAGTTCAGTGAATTTCATATATTTGATCCATGATGCATGTCCTCTGTTTAGCTCTCTCGTGCTGGCACACCCTGTCATGTGCATATACATATGCATATATGAAGTGTGACATCTATAGCCATTTCTACACTGCAACCTGTGTCCATGTACACAAATGCAGCACTAGGGGCTACTTGGGGTTCAATCTCTTGCCCAAGGACACTTCAGCATTGTATGCAGGAGTTGGGGATTAAACCACCAATCACAATCAGCTCTGAGCCATTAAAAACAACAAGATTTTGGGCGGTCATGGGTAACCATTGAGTAGTGTGCAGGTCCATCTATGAAATGTAACTGAAAGAAGAAGCATTACCTGTGCAAATGATTTAAGAAAAAGCAACTTCAGAGTACTAAAGCCGACTTCTAAATAGTTGAACATGTACAATTTTACACTACAATCATTCATAAATGCAAGGCTTGCTTACTTTATGTGAAGGAAAATGATATTTTCCACTTTTATCATCAGCCGTCATGAAAATGACCGCAGTTTTCAAATAGCTAATGGGCTCGATCAAAAAAGTAATCAAAAGCGAGTATACATGGCAGTTTTGGTACTTGTATCTATCTGTGAACATTTTTGCTGTAATGTTAAGTTATCTGCTTCACGAAACAGATCAATACAACCAAATAGAAATGACTGCTGTAGTAGTGCTGTGTGAACTATAGTTTGGTCTTACTTAACAGCAAATGGAGATATGTAGAGAAAATTGGATATGGCATATTTTGGTCTAGTCAAAAATCGTATTAACCATGCCCCACTTCTATTTTTTACTTGATGTAAACATAACAAAACCCAGGCTTATTCTTCCACATTCATCTTTTTTTCCCCTTTCTCCTTGTCCACTCTCCAGGATATAGTGGTAGTAGGAGAAGAGAATTTCACCACACCTTGCTATATCCAAATGGATGACGAGGCTTGCCACATCCTGACAGAGACGCTGGGTACCTACTGCCTCGTGGGTCAATCTCTCAGCGCTGCCACCACTAAGCGCCTCAAACTAGCCATCTTTGGCCCCGTCACCTGTCCAGCCATGGAGTATCACATCAGAGTCTACTGCCTGGACGACACACAGGACGCACTCAAGGTAAATGCGCAGCACGCTGTACTGTATGTGTGCATAGCCTCTTTTGCCTCATTATTTGTATCACTGAAATAAATATAATTGTGAATTTTTTTTCACTGTAACTGAATTGTTTATGCGCAAGCACAGCCAGCAGATGATGTGTGGGAGGCAGAATGAGAAATCTTTGTGTTGGTGTGTCACAATAAGGAGATACAAGCGCCTGTATTTGAATAGCGTTGCCTCTATTGGAAAGACAGAGCTGCTGCAACAACACAAAATAAGCCACATATATCCCTCCTTCTCTACTGTTGTCTCATCACCTCAATTCTGTTTAATACCTTCATGCGCCTGCATGAAGGAAAGATAAGGAAGGATTATTGTACTGAGGAGGGATATTGAACACAGTTATTAAGTTTGGGAATGAGAAATGAGAAGTGATAGTGATCCTGCTGCAAGGACACAGAAGTTGATTTCAGGTTTGCATGTCTAGATTTAAGTATGTAAAGCCCTGCGGATGATTATAATGTAATATAGTATTTTATTAAAAAATAATCATTTGTAAATGTACTTGTGAGAATTCCCCAGAGGCTAGTATGACAGGATAACAGCAGCAGTTTGTCTGCTTTTCAACTGATATAAAGAAGATGCTTTTTGTGGTCGGAATAGATGGTGTCTGTGCTAATCAAGCTTGCTTTCGTGTATTTAGGAAGTCCTTCAAATGGAGAAGCAGATGGGTGGGAAACTGTTGGATGAACCAAAGACTCTCATCTTTAAGGACAGCACCCACAACCTGAGGCTTTCCATTCATGATGTTCCCCACACATTGTGGAAGAGCAAACTACTAGCCAAGTACCAGGTAAACTGCTCATTTTACTCCTTTTTTAGTAAAAGGCCATGCACAGTGTGCCACATGGTTTCTCCCACCGATGTAACTCCTCTACACTTTCCACTTCTCTGCAGGAGCTATCCTTTCAGCAGGTGTGGAGCGGCACACAAAGGAACCTCCACTGCTGCTTTACCCTGGAGCGCTTCTCTTCCAGCACGGTGGACCTGACCTGCAAAATATGTGTGCGCCAAGTGGAAGGAGAAGGACAGATTTTTCAGCTGGACACTACACTGTCGGAGGTAGCGTTTGATACTTGGAGTAAACATCCCCCTCCGCGCCTGCAGGTGGATGCTGGGCTGGTGTAGGGGTTGAAGCAGCAGGCAGTGATGCAGGGCATCAGCACCACTGACCTGTCAGAGGGAGATGGGAGATTTTGGAGCCTAAATAAACCAATAAATTGGGTGGGGATGGTGTAAGACACGAGGAGAGTGAAGCATGTAAATGTGTTTGAAAGTCAGGCTCAAGTTGGATGCCAGACCTTTTGGTATAACAAATTAAATATCATCTGATTTCATTATATTCACATAAAAGAGCACTACACGACTAGAACTACAGGCTGAGGAAAAATGCATGTATTTGATTTTGTAATGAACTGTTTTCCCTCCTAATGCTTTCACTTGATTTATAAAGGCTTAAAGTAATTATTCACCTTGACTGGATACAGGGCATACGCTTCGAAATTATAATGGAAACCTCAAAGGTCTGTGCGACTTTTGTGCTCTGCTTTCACATGAATTTTGCATCCAGAGCTGTGTTGACTCTTCCCCTCCACCTCGCCCTCATTGTCCTTCCACCGAGCCAGACGCTCGGAATGAATTTAACCTCGTTTCCATTTCCTCTTCCCGCTTTTTGCAATGTTCACAAAAACTGGCAAGGTGTGAGACAGGGGAGTTTCAACCATGCCACCTACATAGAGTCTTGCTTATGACAAGAGAGGAGCACAGGAGGGTATAATAAGCCTTACCGCCCCCCCCCCCCCCCCCACCTAAG
>VUQG01007091.1:126726-140815 GCA_015106755.1 Etia nguti
TCACCGGATGCGGCGGCGGCAGCAGCCCGCGCGGTGTCGCTTAGAGACGGAGGCAGGAGGCAGAGCGAAACGAGGTCGACGGGGGTAGTGAGTGAACCGAGGCAATGAAGAGCCTGCCAGCTACATTTAATTTGTTAATTAAAATTATTTAGTACAATTTTTTAAATTAACAAGGACCTAAATATTACAAAAACGAAGCAGTGAATTTAGTAGGATTCTTTTTAATTTACTATTTTTATATAATTGTTATTATTTATTTATTTTTATATATATATATATATATATATATATATATATATATATATATATATTTTAATCATGTTTCTGTTTGTTCAGCAATAATAATAATAATGGTATGAATCCACATCTTCTACACTGAGGTCAATGGTCATCATAAGTTCACTGTGATATCACAGCATGCAGCGGCTGACTCAGGAAAAAAAAAAAGAGCAAAACACACACAAAGCAGCTTTGACAGTACAAAAGACTGCCCGTAGAATACTGCTATATGGCTTTAGAGGAGCAGCGCAAGAGCATCCTCCAGATTTTAGTCCTGCAAGGCCCCCTAAACAGTCTGGAACCAAAAGCCACTCAGCTTTCACAGAAAGCACAGTCTGAACACTGAGGGAGAGGCGGTTCAGACAATGGTAGGGCAGATGTCCCCTGATATAATAAATTTTTTGGTATATATCATTATTCTGGCCCTACGGTGACCATTATCTCTATCACTCATCCTCCCTGTCAGTTATCTTTGTTCTATTATTCACAGTCTCTCTTTTTTTCCCCCTTTCTTCTGGCCAGCTTGAGTGGCCTGTGCCAGTGGTAATGACGAGACTCTGGGTGATGATATCTTTTCTGTGGACTCTCTGTCACAGTTTGATATCCTGGGACTCTAACATCTTCGCAAGAGTCTTCTTCACCCTTAGGGCTGTGAGACGACAAGTTGGATTGTGAGCCCAGCACTCCGACATGAGTTTCCCCATCTGTCGTAGACACTAAAGACACACACGACCATATGCATAAGAATACAAAAACGTTTTAGGCAAATGGTTTAATCCATGATTACTAATTATTTATGGGCATGCAAAAACATGTTTACCAAAAATGTACCTTACATCCAACAAGACCTACAAGGTCAACTTATAACTTAGAAACCGCGCAGTATTTACTTTTAAGGGAATAGTGTTTGTATTGTGTTTATGTGCAAAGTGCAGGCTTTTATTATTTGCCAAGCTGAAACCCATTTTAATTTTCCTGACATCATTTTGAGTATAATAATTTTTTTATTTATGTGGATATAATAAACGGGTAGCATTTATTAATAGGTATCAATTAGAAAAAGTTGCTGATCACAAGTTTAATTTGTTTCCCCCAAAAAATTATACTTATTCGGGAACATTGTACATGTATTCAAATTGTTATTTAAAAATAAAAAAAATGTGATATTTAGAGTCACCATATATCATTCCCTGTATGCTCAGTCTATATGTTGTCTATAGAAATAATAACATAGTTTAAAAAGCCCAATGTAGAATCACATCAAAGGTGAAATATGAAATGATATTTTAAACCCTTAAATTATACTTTCTATATTTTGACAATACACACCACACATCATCATAGTTTTAAGTTATAAGCCTTTTTCTCAATTTTCGACCAATAAATCATGAAGTTGACCTCGAATGACCTTTGTGGACGATCTACACTCCTACAAAGTTTTATCAGAATTCATTCAAAACATTTCGAGTCATCGTGTTTACGGACAGGAAGAATGATACGCACGCAAGCACTTCTAATAACATAACCTCCTTGGTGGAGGAAATAACTTTTACTGATAAAGAAAAGAATATTCTGGAAATGTGTTTTATTAACAGCTGTTGTGCTAATAACAGCTGTTTCAATGCATCATTTCTCTCATACTTTGAGGCAAAAATCTCCTCTTAGAATGCAGATTAATGCATATTTACATGGATTTATTTTAACGTAAGTAACCATGTTGGTGTGATGATGCTCACACATAAACACCAATAAATTTAAGTTTTAAAACTGGATAAAGCAAAAGCCCATCAAAAACCCAAAGAGTACCTCATCACTGCTCCATCGATTAGCAAATGAAGGTCTTTGTTTTTTTATGCAAACTACTTCTCTCATGTCCTCATATGAAGGATCGGAGGGAACGAGGTCATAATAGGGCAGCTGATGTTCCTCCACAATACCTGGAGTTATAATTAAAGAAAATGTCCATCAATGATCATTAATAAAACATTAAGACACTTCAAGTCAAAATAAACACATCTTCCTCACCTCCAGAGATGCATCGTCGGGCCATCTCCCAGATAATAAGGCCAAAACTATACATGTCAGCCGTTATAAAAGACTGGAAGTGGCTCCTGTTGAGGGTCTCATCCAGTACTTCAGGTGGCATGTAGCGCTTGGTTCCAACGCGTAGGTTAGGAGGGATATCTACTTCATTGGTGTCACTGAGACAGCGGGGGAAAAGAAGGAATGAGTCAAAGAATTTTCAGCATCGTCCAGTATTCCCCTTAATCAAAATAAACGCTCAAAAGACTCAAAATGTGTTGTGTACCTATTAAACTTAACAGCCAGACCGAGGTCTGCAATACAGCAGGATCCATTCTTTTTAACCAGGATGTTTTTACTCTTCAGGTCTCTGTGCGCAATAGCTGGTTTGCCCTGTGTGCCGTAGATCTCAGTGTGGAGATGACAAAGGCCTGATACGGAGGAGTACGCCAGCTTCAGAAGAGCCTTGACGTCTAAGGTGTTGGACTTGAGGTAGTCATATAAAGAGCCATTCTCGTGATAGTCTGTAATTAAGTATAGCTGAGTCCACGAGCCGGTTCCTTTGATGTCGGCTGCAATGAATCCTGGGGATTAGATAGCTGGTGTGAGGGGATTAAAATATACACACAGAAATCAATGCGCATGGTTTCATTCACTTTTGGGGACATTTCACCAACTTCTGCTCAGTCACTGAACATCTATTTGTGTGTGTAACTTCCAAAACTTAGAATCAAACATAGTGCACACTTAACATCATACCAGATGATGTGGAGGTGAAAGTAGGAGCCATGCACTGTATTTTTTCTTTCTAGTACTCATTTTCCATTTGTTAGTCAGCTATTACCTCTGCTTTTGATATGCAAACCCAGTGCATCGCTATATCTCCCTGGAGACATGTTAAAAAAATGTGTACCTTTACAGTTATTTCACATTTTTTGTCTTTGTCTATGACAGCTTGCTGTTCAGACTTTAGGCAGACTTTAATTGCTACACCTGTTAACAATGAGTTCTGACCAACTCCAACACCCCTTTCCTCTAAATCTAGAGATTTCAAAGTCCAGCCAGCATGCCAGCGGCATCCACAGTTAATGTCAGTGTGTGGAAGCAGAACAAAATGAGACCTTTTTAGCTTTAAATCTTCTTAACATTAACATATAAATCAAATGTTAATAAACCTGAAAACCTATAAAACCTATATAAACATAAATATAGCCCTTTGAGCAGATGCATAAATACTAAATGTGCAACCATCAATCATTCTACATTCTACATTTGCACTTAGTTATCAAAACTTCCCGAGCCCTCTGAAACTCCAGAAATGGGTCGTTAACCCCAGAGGCTAAGTCAGCAGTCCAGTCAATGAGTACCCAGAAGAGCCTAAACCAGGGGTGTCAAACGTAAGGCCTGGGGGCCCGAATCGGCTTGAAAAAGACTCCAATCCAGCCCTCTAGACTGGAATGACAGCATAAATTTGGGACTTTTACCTGAATTTTCAAAAGTTTTACAGCTTTTCCTTCTGATAAAGTCCTCCCCCCTGGCTATTCATACCATACCAAAGTAATGAAGTAATAAAAAGCAAATAAATACCAGAAGAGATCATGTTTTATCACTTACTACTGCAGAAATTTCTATTTTTTTAACAATAGATCCACAGAAAAAAAGACTGAAAAGAACATATGATTATACAATAACTATTAAAGTAATTTTACACATTTACCAGAGAGTCATGCTGACAGGTTCCTTTTATTCATTACAGCAGCATTTCTCTATCATGTGAAAAAATTGTGGATATTGTACTTTTTTTTCTTATATTACGATATCTCTGGGATTAATTGTGTAGTTAAACTCATGTACTGTTAAGAAGGGGGTGTTACACTGGTCTGGCCCACTTGTGGCACACGATGTTAAATCGGTTCAACTTTCCTGGCCTAAACAAACCTCTGAGAAAAATCCCTTAATTGTGCTGAATGCAACCACGGTACGATGACGAGACGAGCGTAAATACGGGTTTATATTGAATATGTTGCAGACAAGCTGCATTGTTTTATGCGTATTACACTGTCACTAAATGGTGAATTTAAGATTAAGGAGTTAACAACGGACATTGACTCTCTGGTTTACCATTAGCAGGGGGCTAATTAGCTGTCTAGCAAGTGGCTTTGTTAAGCGATCATATTGTCATTAATGGCTAACGCTTACAGTGTGTTTGAAATGTGAATGACTTTGAATTTATTTACTTTTACAGGAAGGGTAAAACCCCCCACAGGTCTCCTCCAAAAACACCCTCCAGGAACCAGATGAACCCAGTTGGGGTATACTGCCGTGTGTGACCATTGGGTGATTAGGATGAGGAAATCTGTATTGAAGTGATCAGCAGCACCACCATCGAGATGCACACCCTGGAGGGCTTCAACACAATCCACAATTGAGAATACAAAGAGACACAGTACTCCTTCAAAAAAGTTTGGAGTTTCAGTGTCACAGATGGAGCTCTTTGAGCATGTGGCAAAACCTCTTGTTGACCTCATCCGTGGAAAAAAATGGTCTGCTTTTCACGTACAGAGTGACAGGAAGTGGAAAGACTTCCACCATGACAGGCTGTCCAGGCCAGGGTGGACTTCTGCCTCACTTCCTTGACATGATCTTCAAAGGTGTAGGTCCTTACCAGGCCAAGAGATATGTATTTAAGACTACTGATAAAATGGTATGGAGATTCAGACTGAAGTATATGCTTTGTTGGAGCGCCAAAGGCGGGACAACAACTTGTCTGTTCCTAAAACGCCCTCTACCAGACTAAAGGTTAATCCTGAAATTGCTGACATGATTAAGCCAGAGGAGGCCTCTAAATCAGATGGCGTGGATGACGACAGCAGCTACAGCGTCTTCATCTCCAACGTATCACATCATGTATGTGGCTGGTTGTCTGGAGGTTGAAGTCAAATCTGCAGAGGAGGCTTTTCAAGTGTTCTGGAGAGGTCAAAAAACAAAAAAAAGAGGAAGGTTGCAAACACTCGGCTGAACAGAGAGTCCAGTCACTCCCACAGTGTGTTCATTATTAAACTGGCTCAGGCGCCTCTTGATGCAGAAGGCAAGAATGTTCTCCAGGATAAGAACCAGGCAAGTGTCAGTCAGCTGTGCCTGGTGGACTTGGCACTGGTATACCTGATGCAGGTAACATAAATCAGTCTTTGCTGAATCTGAGGACATGCATCAAGATACTTCGAGAAAACCAAATGTGTGGCACAAACAAGATGGTCCCTTATCGAGACTCCAAAATTCGATGGAGAGGGAAATGTTAGAATGGTTGTCTGTGGGGGTCACGTGGTACGCCCGCCCAAGATGGCAGCTTAAGTCGGATCCGAGCTCGCTTCCCTCCTAACCTTAATTACGGATTGTTAGTACCACCGATTTCAGGGGGGCGCCAGCGCTCCATGGGACACCAACTTGGAATGGAAAATTATTTTTGGAACTGTCGATCCTTTCATGCATTTCCATAAAATTGCATATCAAACTTGGAATTTAGATTTCTTTTTTGGTATTAGTTATTTTATGGGCTTATTCCTGCGTTCATCGATGTACCATTTGGAAGTTCACTTTTTTCTTAAATTAACTTTCATACATTTAATGCAGCAATTGACTGATCTGTCTTGGATTTTTGTCTTTACCATTAATTTTGCAACATTATTACATTCCATAGAGTAACTACTTTCGTGGCCTAATCTAACACTGAGGAAAAAAAAACCTTAATTGTGCTGAATGCAACCATTGCTCACTGTTAACAAAGTGCATTCATTCTTTTACACTCACTTCGCAGTCTTTAGGACCTTACCCAGTATGTTATCGTGCCTCATCAGGAAGGTCTGATAGATTTCAGTCTCTCTGAACCAGCTTTCTTCCTCAGTGGTGAAGAAGACTTTGACAGCCACTCTTTCTCCTCTCCATTTTCCCATCCAGACTTCTCCATATCGTCCTTTTCCAATCTGCTTAATCATCTGAATCTGCTTGGCGATGGTGCGCTGCACCTGGAAACAAATTATTGTAATAACAAAACAAAATAAATTCAATTTTTTTTACAAAGAAAAGTCTCTTTAAAATCACTTTTTTTAATCATAAATATGTAAAAACTTCCTTCTGAGCGTCTTGCTCTGTTTAAGTTTTATACGAGTGAACAGGTTGATGTAATTCAGAAATTTTACTGCACTAAAAATCATTGTGACATTTTTTTTCTGCATATTCTGCATATATTTACAAACAGTGGAGTGACAGTGATTATTTTATCACAGTTAATCTCAGCTTGAGGTGAAGCAGAGGTGTAGAGATTTTTTCTTACCAGTAGAGGGAGTCCTGACCCAGAACCAGACCCAATGCTGCGGGAATGCTCTATCAAGTCCTTCAGAGATTCTCCAGGGGGAATGTAGGTCTCATCCTGCTCCAGATCGATACTGTAGCGTGGCCGTGACTCCTGCCGTTTATATCTGACGGAGAAAGTTTGCTGAGTGAGCATCTGGAGGTGTGAAAGTGTTTAAATTATGTATGTATAAGACGACCTTCTTACCTTAGGTAACAAAATACGAGTATGATACCAAGGATGATGCTGCAAACTGTGACTGAAATTAAGAGAGCCATGTACTGGATACTGTGGTCCACGTAATCTAAAAATGTAATGATGAGAAAATGTAAATTAGAGGGTTTTGGTTTTTTTGTTTTAGCGATTTTGAAACAGAAATTTAAAAAAAAAATCCTGGTCTGGTCAAGCTGGAAAGTCAATAAAACAACTACTGATAAATGGTGGTGACAGTCAGTTGTTCATGGGTGTCATTCCAAATATCTCTCTAATATTCATTGGCAGAGACAAGTTTTCCCCCTTCCATCTCTCTATTTCTTCCCTGCACCCCCTTTTCCTACTGCCTTATCGATCACATCCCGCTCCCAAATCTCACATATCAGATGTCACATGGACATCTACAGAAACCCCAGAGGTCTGAAGCAGCTCTGGGGCTCTAGACTTTCTGCACTGGTCCTGTCAATCAGAAGCACAGAAACACAAAAGCCTGAACAGTGATACTTCATGGTGGGGAAGAAAATACAACACACACAATAAGAATTAGTGGATAAAGAACTTCTTATAAGGTCACTGCAAATTAACTGATGATAAGTAATATTTAAAATGAACCTACATTTAAAGGGAAACATAATGCATAGAATAAATAACTACCATAAATGATCATTGTTACTGTTTAAAAACTGACTTCATCTTCAGACGTGAGAGAAGCGCTTGCTGTTTTCTTGTGCTAATCTTTCACTTGATGATAAAGTAGTGTTTGCAACTTTTTTTAAACACTTCTTTCTGGCCCATTGAGATTTTGAGCTATCCTATCCTCAGATCATAGTGAGAACTGTAACTTGTTATTAAAACTGATAAGAATGAACCTCAAAGTATGAAAAGAATCAAGTAACAAAACAGCAGAACATTTCTCTCAAAGTAGCTTGAATGTATAAAAAAACACACAGGTTAGTGTATGTGACAGAGGGAGAGAGAAGGTGTGTGTATGTGTGTGTGTTAGTTAGTGGGTTGTGGCATGACAGATGGACAGATATCTCACATCCGTCCTGAGGCAAGAAACTCAAGCAGGCCCTGGGGAGAGGCTGTCCTTTTCATTAGAGGGTGAGAGAACAAGCCAAATCTGCAGGCTCCGTTTCATCTCTCTCTCCTTCTCCCTCCCTCCTTCTCTCTGTCTCTCTCTGCATGTGCCACTTCACTCCAGGACCACACTGTGGTTTGTAACAGCTTAAACTGTCACTACCCATCACCAACCCAGCGTGGCCTAAAAGAGCCAGTTTTGAAAGCCACTCGCGCTTTAAAAAGGGGCAGGATTTCATTCTGTGAAATTAAAAAATGTGTGAAAGAGTGTGTGTGTGTGTGTGTGTTTGTCTTACTTGATGTCATCAGTGGAGGAAGGGTGGGATGCAAGTCTCTGTTGCAGAAGTCTTGATCCGTGCAGCACTCGAGAGCTCTCCTTGAACGTGCGTTCCACGTGTCCTTTCATGTACACAAACAAAATGTCAGAACTGTGCATGTCTATGTAACACTAATGAGAAGAGGCTAGTCATCAACAGTTAGCATTTTGTAATATAACAAAGGCTTTTCCACTGTGTATACAGTAAACACAGTGGGCTGGACAATTCTTATTTAAATGGGTCTCGTCAACAGCTTCAGTGAGTCAAAGAAAGCTTATTAAGATTTTAAAAGATTTCAAAGGGGACACACATACATTAACATACAGCAGACTTACTCTGCATTGAAACTCAGAGCCAGCCAGTCCCAGGCAACCTGCAGTGAGTACAGCAATCCCCCCCTCCTCCTCCTCCACCATAGTGAAGCAGTAACCATCAGTCCTACAAAAAATATGCACACAATTTCACCGTTACAGAAATACAACTAAATATTTAGATTTGAAGATCATTTTTATTCATTGTCAGCATGTAAGTCGGATGTCTAATCCAGTGGCATGAGTAATTGTGACAATATTTGCAATACACTAGCACATTTATGAATGTTTTGAATGTGAAAGAGCCCTGACTTCAGTCCAGGAGATGAGGCTTGAGGTGACGAGGATGAGGATGAAATGGAAATGAGGAAGGACAGAGAGCGGTGGTGATGAACAGTGTTGTCCATCATGGCTACTGTATTAATGGCAGGGTAACATGCTGGCTTCTACAAACTAACGCCTATATATTTTTAATGGATTCATTCTAAGCTTATGAGAATACATAAATTTGTAGGAAGATGTAATTACACACTAACTGATGTATATTTATGAGTACATTTTTTTCCTATTAAATAAAATGCTGTACTGTACCTTTAAATACATAAAAAAAAAATTGAGATGAAGTAATAAAGACACAAAGCAAATAGATAGCAAAGATGACAAATAGTACATTCATATCCTCATATTTTAAATAACTGCATCTAAGCTCATATAGACCTTGTACCACTAAGTACTAAAATGTAATCTCTAAAAAAACAAACAAAGAAACAAAAAACTGAAATGGATAATGACAGTAGAAATGAGCCTCATGAAGCTTCAGGGTTTTCAGAAGAATGGAGCTGAATTAAAACATTTGTGTGCTTCTGATCTAATCACGCAATTATGAGTCTTTTGGCTAATTACACAGAGTAAATGTTTGCGTTGTCTTTTAATGGGCTTAATACAGTGTTTTTTTAATAGTTTGTATGTGTCTGTTTTGTGAGCGTTCAAGTGTGTAGTCCGGCGTACATGCAAGTGTTGTTGACCGAGTCTTCAGGGCAGTGGTGGTAGCAGTGGCACCAAAGCATGTTCTGAGCAAAAACTGTGGCTGCGCTGCTGCTCTCCTCTACCCTTCGATCCGATGCCCCCTTCCCCCCGTTCTTCAGGAGCATGGTGTCCAACACATTGGCTGTACAGTGAAGACACAGGAGACAGAGAACTTTAGTACACTGCACCTCATGAAAGTCAGTGATTTGACCAATAATAACAATACATCCCTTTTTAAAAGCCTCTCAGAGGTCTGCCTATCTTAGCACTGTTTGGAGATAGTGTAACAGTGTGCTGCTGAAAGAAACCCTGAATTTAACTCCAAGTGGTCAGAGTTTAGCAGAGCTGATAAAGGAGCTGATCAAGGAAACAAGTGAGAACATAATACGAGGTGTGTTGATTTATTGCATCTCCCAGCTCACTGATCAATGGACCAATTTGCAAACTTCATAAACTCATATTCACAGTAGAACACATAACATAGATAACATATCAAGTGTTTAAACCGAGGCATTTTAGTATTTCATGAAAAATATTAGCTCAATTTTAAAATGTTGGCAGCAACATGCCTCAAAAAAGTTGGGATAGGGGAGGAAAAGACTAAAACAGCTGAGGAAGAGTTTTCAGAAATTTATAGACACAGAAACAAACTGTGTCTATAAATTGAAAAGCAATTTAGGAAAAATGTTCAGTAATGCAAAATTGTTTAATTGACTTTGAATATCTCATCATGTACAGTACATAATAGCATCAAAAATGTCAAAGAATCTGGAAAAAGCTCTGTGTGCAAGAGACAAAGCTGAAAATCTGTATTTTTAGCTTTTTCAGAAAAGTATTAGACGTTCCCCTCATCCTCACTGAGTTAAAGACAAGCATGGCTCTGTCATGGATATCAGAAACACTTCCAGAAATCTTTGTCTGTGAACACGGTTCAGCATGCCAACCACAAATGCAGGTTAAATCTTTACCATGCTAAGAAGCAGCCACAAATGAGCAAGATCCAGAAAGGCCACTGTCCTCTCTGGCCTGAAACTGGAAAACTATTCTGTGGTCCAACAAATCGAAATTTGAAATTCTTTTTTGGAAAACATGGATGCCATGTCCTTGTGGACTAAAGAGGAGAGGGACCATCCAGCTTGTTATGAGCGTTCCTTTCAAAAACTTGCATCTCTGATTGGTTCCAGCACATCTGGAAATCTACCTTGAATGCTAAAAGGTATATACAGTTTTTAGAGGAACATATGCTTCCATCCAGATTACATCTTTCCAGGGAAGGACTTCCATATCCTTAACTGGCCTGCCTGTAATCCAGACCTTTCACCAACTAAAACATTTGGAGTACCATGAAACAAAAAATATGACAAAGAACAGCCAGGACTGTTGAGAAGCTAGAATCTTATATCAGACAACATTCCTCAGTCCAGCAGGCTGTCTCCCACAGACTGTAGCTAAAAGAAAAGGGAATCTACACAGTAGTAAACACAGCCCTTCCTTTCATGACCTGATATTTTTCTTGAAATGGTTTAAACATTTGATATGTTATGCTTGTTTAAGGCCTTTCTATGCGAGGTTTGGGTGGATGGATGGATGGATTGCCCTGACCTGACTGTGTGTTAAACAAAATGAAATGAGTTATTTAATTGTTTAGACTGAATAACGCCCAATTTATGAACTGTAATCTTACATTTTAAAGTTAATAAAATACATAGAGCATATGTAACAAACATTTGGGCTAAAAAAGATCATGCAAGCTGATATCCCCAAAAGAAGCATAATTATTGAAACCAGTATGATACACTATTTGAATAACCCTGCTCATTGGTATAGAAACATTTTTTAATGTGAACTTTATACAAGAGTAAATTATTTGTTAACAGTAATAATTTCTAGTATTACCAGGCTGAAACTGTTAATTAAAAATAAATGTGCAGCAGTGCTTCTTTTTTTTTACTCTTACTGTAAAGTAGCTGAAGCTGCATACAGTCTTTCAGTGGAAAATCAAACCAGTCATGACAGCAGATAATCCCCAAAGACCACTGTGGTCAAAGAGCGGAACAGCGTTGTGCCACACTAGATGGATGTCTTTCTCTTGCTCTCTGTCTGATTCTCACTTTTCCTTCACATTTCTTCTTTATATATATATATATATATATATATATATAAAGACCTAAAAATAATGTGTGCGTGTGCTTTTTAAAAAAAAATTAAGCTGTTTAACAGATTATACACAGCGAAGCCAAAGCCAAGGCTTTCAAGACATCAAGAATGCCCATTTCCATGTTAGCGCTAAATGTCAGTCAAATCCAAGAAAAGTTTCCCCCTGATAGATGCAACAAGATCTAAAGCACAGAAACAGCCAGAAAACCAACCAGGCATGGAAAGGGGGACATGATTAATCCTCCAGAGGAGTATGTGATGAAAAGGCTAAATCAGATTGCAGTACAAACACAGTGACTATTCTTTAAGTGGGACTCTGTGTCCTTTCACTCTGTGTTGCTGTTTCTGTCAGAGGGGAAGTTTGTGGAGGTGTTCAGATCCTCTATCACAGTGGCCTTGGTCTCTCTATCACATCTGTTTTGCAAATATTCAAAACAGGGACACAAGAATGGAATGTTTCATGAGTCTGTAAGACACTTTCTGTCTTAGAGAGCTCTGATTCACTTAATCTTTTGTTAAACAAGGTGCACGTTGTACCATGACACCACTTAACTGCAATGACAAACTAAAAAATGAGCATTACATGAAGCAGCACATGGATTACATGTGCTGCTATTGTATCCCCCAGTTCATTGACCAATGGACCAATATATAACTCAAATCCCCCAAGATTTTGGGAGGCTGTGTAAAATTTTTAAACAACAGAACACAATGATTTGCAAACTTTATAAACTCATATTTTATTCACAGTAGAACACAAAAAATGGATCAAGTGTTTAAACCTAAATATTTTAGTATCTCATTAAAAATATAGTTATGCTGCTGCCATCAATTTAAAACTGAGGATATAGATAAGGCCGAAAATCAGTATTGGATGGGCCCTCAACCTCACTGCAATAAAAACTGTCTGTTATGAAAGTCATAATGAAGCTATTTATCCAACAAGTTTTAAAGCCTGCTGTACATAGTATATGAGTAATTTTACTGCAGAGTCACTGATGTTCAACAAACTACTAAAAAGCCTCTATGATGGGAAGAAATGACGGGAAGAAAAAAATCAAAGAGAAACTACCTCTCTTAACTGAAAGATCACACAAAGAGAGGAAAATAACCAGGAGATGACATTTTCTTCACATTGACTCTCACATAATTTGTCAAATGCATTCTCCCAATGAGATGGTCTAATTTAGCTCACTGCTCACTGTCATCATTTCCTGCTGTTTCCAGCTTTTCACCAGCCCAACTTCCATCTGCAGACCCTGGAGGGTTATTTATTTACCCATTATCGCCTAATTATTTCTCTGTGCAATATAAATTTGCAGGAGAGCGGCATCAAATTCTACTAATATTCTGTGTCCTATAACTTAATGTGATTGGAAATCAAAGTTTGACTCATTAAACTACTAAAATCACCACACCAGTGCACTGTCACCCATGTACGCACATATATATACTGCCTGCCTTTCATTTCCTCCTTATATTTACTCTCGTCTTGGAGATGCATAAGCTTACACAGACATGAACCCACACACAAACTTGCATTGTCAGCGACGTAGCACGCTGAAGGTCACCCAGAAACCTGATCTGCATCCCTCACACATTCCACAGGCAGCTCCTCTGTCTCTGACACAATATTACACACACACACACACACACACACACACACACACACACACACACACACACACACACACACACACACACCCTCTGAGCAAGCGAAGTGTAATTATGCTGAATTACTCCAGCTGGAGGACCTTCAGTCACAGCTCATCACCATCAGCGGCACTGTACATGTGGGCACTTCCACACTGGATTGAACTTTTCCAGACATGTCTGCATTATTGACGGTAGTTTATCTGCCGCCTTTATGACCGTGTTTCTCATTTCTGTTCATTTGTGAAGGCTGTGACTGAGCAATATCGGCCTTGTTTGTGACACAGCCTCCTTCCTTTTTTTTTTAATGGTGCATGACTATGACCTCTGTAACAATCTTATAATGGCAGTAATGACAAATGGAAGCCATCATGGAAGAATCATGGAAATTCCCACTTGATAACATGTTCTGTTTGTTAGGTTTTTTGGGTTTGTTTTTTTTAACTTTTTTTAAGAGATGCGCTTTTTTTTTTAAATGAGATTCTTTATTTTTGCTAGTTCTAATGGAAGAAGTACCTCAATTTTTCCTTATTCTAACCAAATTATAGACTTTTACTGATTGTTTTAAGTTCAGTCAGTTTAAGGTGCTAGATTGTCATTTCATTGAGCACATGTATAAATGTTTACTGATGGTTTATAGGAAAAGAAAAAGCTTTAAATTTTTTAAAAACTTTTTCTACTTT
>VUQG01007095.1:4996-19003 GCA_015106755.1 Etia nguti
CCGGATCAGACTCCCTGAAGGTGAGTATGTGGCTGTTTTGAGTGTGAATCATCTGAGGTCTTTAAATGTAGCCGCAGTGCGTTGGCTCAATAACGTTATCAGGCTATATGGCGTTATGAAATTTAGTGGAGCTGGACAGAGAATTAAACCTGCACGGAGTGTACTGTTCTAATGTGAAAGTGATTTTCTGCAGCCGAAGACAGATTTTTTTTGTGCTGCGTTTAAAGGCGTCACGTACATCCCCCACCTCTTGTTTTGAGTGCATGGATGCGTCTTGCTGCTGGAGCCGGTCTCAGCCTGCTCTGCAGCCCCATGGAAAACAGTGACCTTCATGCTTTACACACAACAGATTCATTCGCAGGGGTAAACAATTATATTTAGGTTTTTCCCCCTTTAAATAGCAACACCGAAGCAGCTGTTTATGTATCATGTGTTTTCAGTGCTCAAACAATATTCAGCAGGTTAAGCCTCTCTAGAGCCACTATGACAGTGTCACGGAGTAAAGTGCAGAGCAAACCAGGCACAGAAAAGAAACGCAATAGATGCTTAGGATTTACAGCTGCTCTGCAGACTGCACCGTTTGTTGCACACTGACATCTCATATCATGTCTCAGTTCAAGTGCGGGCTCCTCTCTAAATCTACAATCCCAAGAGGCTGTCCTCTCTGAGTCTGCTCTACATGTTCCTGAGAAATGTAGCTGTAGCTGAAATTTGAGACAGGGATACTAGCTGTGCATTTTTTCACTAAACCCCTAATGGATCCAGCTTTACGAGAATAAATGTGATTGCAGTGGAGTCATTTTAATGTAAGTGAACAGAAGGCAGGATTAATGGTAAGAAGGTTGCACTTGGACCAGTCAAATTGCAATTGTCAATTATAGTGTGACATCTACAACACTGTCACCTCCCCAATTTTTTTTGCGCTAAACATTAATTTTTTTAAGTCAGGGAAGGCTTTTACAGAGTACCAGTGGGATGAGAATATCTGTAAACAGCTTACAAGGTAGTTCTAAGACTACTTCATGTGTGGGTTTATTATGAACCGAGACATTATGTGAAAACAGTTCAGTACAAAAACATCAACTGTGATAAAATCCTATGCAAATTTTCTTACTAAAGTTGTTTTCTGTTGCAGGAATGTTCACGCTCACAGAAGTAGCCTCCCTGAATGACATCCAGCCAACTTACAGAATACTGAAGCCATGGTGGGATGTCTTCATGGATTATCTTGGTATTGTCATGTTGATGTTGGCCATATTTTCTGGAACCATGCAGTTAACTAAAGACCAAGTGGTTTGTCTTCCCATTCTGGAGCAAACTCCAGAGGGGACCGGGGGCTTCTTGGAACCTGAAGCGCCAGAGCCAACTGATGGCTTTTGGAACAAAGAGAGCGCCATTGGGGAGCAAGCTGCTCCTCTCATGGCTAAAAGGCCTCCTGACAGCGTCACGCCAACCATTCACTTCACACAGCCAGCTACCATCGGACAGCCCTCTCCTACAGGCGTCAGGACCAAGCTGGATTTTCAGCAGTATGTTTTTGTCAACCAGATGTGCTACCACGTCGCCCTACCTTGGTATTCAAAATATTTCCCATACCTTGCTCTAATTCACACTATTGTGTTGATGGTCAGTAGCAACTTCTGGTTCAAATACCCCAAAACAAGTTCAAAAGTAGAACATTTTGTTTCCATACTCGGAAAGTGTTTTGAATCACCTTGGACTACCAAAGCTCTGTCTGAGACTGCGTGCGAGGATTCATCAGAGAACAAGCAGAGGCTGGCCGGGGCCTCCTCTCTCCTGAAACATCTGTCCACAAGCAGCGAGGAAGGGAGTCCGAACCAGTCCGCTCCGGTGCTGACGAAATCTGGGGTTACCTTTTCTGCTGAAAAGCTTGTGAGCGAAATTCCCTCCATGACTATACTGGACAAGAAAGATGGCGAGCAAGCGAAGGCCCTGTTTGAGAAAGTTCGTAAATTCCGTGCTCATGTCGAAGACAGTGATTTGATTTATAGACTCTATGCCATACAGACAGTTATAAAAACTGTGAAATTTATTTTGATCCTGTGCTACACAATGACATTTGTTGCTTATATAGATTTTGACCATGTGTGTGAGCCTGAAATAAAGCATTTGACTGGATATACCAAGTTCCATTGTACACATAACATGGCATTTATGTTAAACAAGCTCCTTGTTAGTTATATTGCTCTCATATGCGTTTATGGCGTGATCTGCATATACACGCTGTTCTGGCTTTTTCGGCGACCACTCAAGGAGTATTCCTTTGAAAAAGTCAGAGAGGAGAGCAGCTTCAGTGACATTCCTGACGTTAAAAATGACTTTGCATTCCTCCTCCACATGGTTGATCAATACGACCAGCTGTATTCAAAGCGTTTTGGGGTTTTTCTCTCTGAGGTGAGTGAGAATAAACTTCGGGAAATCAGCCTGAACCATGAATGGACCTTTGACAAGTTGCGCCAGCATGTAACGCGCAATCCTCAAGATAAGTTGGAACTTCATCTTTTCATGCTATCTGGAGTTCCGGATGCTGTGTTTGATCTCACTGACTTGGAAATTCTGAAACTAGAATTAATCCCAGAAGCCAAAATAACAGCGAAGATCTCACAAATGATAAACCTCCAGGAGCTGCACTTCTACCACTGTCCTGCCAAAGTTGAGCAGACCGCTTTCATTTTCCTTCGTGATCACCTCCGATGCCTTCATGTCAAATTCACAGATGTTGCAGAGATTCCTAGCTGGGTGTACATGTTGAAAAATTTAAGGGAGCTGTACTTGGTGGGTAACCTGAACTCCGAAAACAACAAACTGATTGGACTTGAGTCTCTGCGAGATCTCAGGCACCTAAAGATTCTGCACCTCAAAAGCAACCTCACAAAGATCCCAACAAACATAACCGACTTGTCGCCACATCTGTTAAAGCTGGTTATTCATAATGATGGTACAAAGCTCTTAGTGCTGAACAGTTTGAAGAAAATGATGAACCTTGCAGAACTCGAACTGCATAACTGTGAACTGGAGCGAATCCCTCACGCCATCTTCAGTTTGAACAACCTTCAGGAACTTGATCTCAAATCCAACAACATTCGCACCATTGAGGAGGTCATCAGCTTTCAGCACCTGAAAAGACTAACGTGTCTCAAACTTTGGCACAATAAGATCATCACTATTCCACTGTCAATCAGCCATGTTAAAAACCTGGAGTCGCTCTATCTCTCGCACAACAAGCTGGAATCTCTACCTTCACCATTATTCACTCTTCTCAAGTTGCGTCACCTCGATGTTAGCCATAATTCTATAGTGGTAATCCCACCAGAGGTGGGCTTTCTCCAGAACCTCCTATATTTTGCCATTACAGGTAACAAAGTCGAGGCACTCCCCAAGCAACTGTTCAAATGCACCAAACTAAGGACTTTATGCCTTGGCCACAACTGTATCTCCTCTGTTCCAGAGAAAATTGGCCAACTTTCTCAGCTCACACATCTGGAATTGAAGGGAAACTGTCTGGATCGTCTCCCAGCTCAGCTCGGTCAGTGTTCCCTCCTTCGCAGGAGCTGCCTGATTGTGGAGGATCATCTCTTTGACTCACTTCCAATTGAAGTCAAAGAGAACATCAATCAGGAAACCAGTGTTTCTTTTGCTAACGGATGTAAATGTTTAAGTGATGGACGGTAGTTACATCCTATATAAGATCAAATGTCAGCCATTTTCTCTCAAGTCTTTGTTTTTTAGGTGTATCATTGGTAGAAAACAGCTGACTAGAGTGCACATGTTGGGCTTTTAGGGTTGTACACAGTAAACGTAGCATAGGAAATACAGGGTTGGTAACACTGGAAATGTCATGGCTTGTGTCTTGTCTTGATTTTTTTCCCCTTTTTCATTTTGTTTTCAGTTACTGTAAATGAATAAAAGCACCTCAAACACCTTATACTTCTTAACCATAGTATTCACAAACACCTATAGTAGATTAATGGGAAACTATATATTATTGAAAGTGTACCCCTTTATTGCTGTGACTTAATTTGGTTTTCTTCTTTACGATGAGTATTTTGTGTAAAGAGTGAGATGAAAAGGATTGATGCCTGCATGCATCTCTAGCCAGATCTGATAATGAAGTATAAAGCTGCAACCTGGAGATGCTTAGCTTAGCTTAGCTTAGCAAAAAGATTGGAAACATGGGGAAACAGCTACAATCGCTTTGGCTGACCATGAAATTAAATTCTTCAGCATATTTAAAGTTAAATAAGTAGCATACAGTATTCATCTCTTTTGTTGAACAAAATCTAGTGGTTTCTCCATATTTTTAATCTTTAATGTTAAGCACCGCTAACTGTAGCTCCATATTTAGCATGAATAAATTCTATCAATCTTTTCATGTAACTCTCACAAAAAAAGTATTTTTTCTCAAAATGGCAGCACTTTAATCAGATAAAGTTAATTTCTTTGTTTTTGTGTGTGCCTTATTTGTTTTCTGTTGTTTTTGCTGTTTTCTTTTTAACAAACATTTACATTTTAAACTTAAAGTTAACAAAAGCATCTCTTTCCAGAAGCAATGTTGTCATTTTCCTGGATAATAAACAGAGCTCACTGCTTTTACTGTTTTTATCAAGCACTTTATCTCTACTTTTAAATCAAATCTGTACAAGAGCGATTATCCACAGAAAACAGGGTGCCATTTATGGGAAGTGGCATTGCTTTTTGGATTTTCTTTAATGCATTTCAATTACAATGACAGAGATGTGCTTAAAACTACAAAACCAAAGCTATCATGGCGACTGTATGATAAATGAGGATGTGATTTGAATCCTTCAAAAATCTTAACTTCATCTATGTTATTGTATACAGCAAAAACTAAGCAAACTCCAACAGTTCTTCTAAACATTTCAAAACAGTTAGTGTCAGGAACCTCACTTCTCATGCACAACAAGCTGGAGTCTTTACCGTCACTGTTATTCACCCTCCTCATGTACTACCACTAACCAATAAACCACAATTAACTGTATATTCTCATTAAGCATATTCCACCTTCTTCATTTTGGTGCTGATTAACCTCTTTTGCTACTGCTTCTGCCTCTAATTATCATTTTATTTATTTAATGAATAGACACCATATTCCTTTCAGCCAAATCACAAAGATGCTTTGTTTAATTATTATTTTTACTTTAGCTGTTATGTCTAGTTATGTTGTGCTGTTCTGATCAGTATATTTATCATGTATTTTTTGTATATTCACATTGTGTTTTCTGTGTTTTTCAGCACAGCACTTTGTAAACCTGTTTCTAAAATGCGCTATGTTATATAATAAAGGAATGCTATACAGTTATTATTGCTATTATGAAATGCTAGAAATTATAATAAAATTGCACTGCAGTACTTTTATGCACAAAAATGTGGAATTTTTCTGTATATTTGTGTTGTTAAAACCTTGATGTCTCATATCTCACTGTTCTTTTTGTTTGCTTGTTTGTTTTTTTTAAAACATATTTTCTTTGCTTAGCCGGAACAGTTTTTTCTCCAGTATAAAGAAAACTGCTGACATGTTCTTTTACCAGGCACCTGCACACACCTGGGCTACATGAAAAAAAAAATGCAGCAGTCACTTTTTACTTGACAGCCTTCTACTCTTTAACAGAGTTTCTGTTAAAACCATCCATCCATCCATTCGCTTCCGCTTATCCTTTTCAGGGTCATGGGGGGCGCTGGAGCCTATCCCAGCTGTCTTAGGGTGAGAGGCAGGGTACACCCTGGACAAGTCGCCAGTCTGTCGCAGGGCTAACACAGACAGAGACAACCAGTCGCACTCACATTCACTCCCGCATTCACACCTATGGGCATTTAGTGTTTCCAATTAACCTATCCCCACTAACTGCATGTCTTTGAACTGTGGGAGGAAGCCGGAGTACCCGGAGAGAACCCGCGTTAAAACCAGTATTGCCTATATACTACATTCAACACCAGTTTATTGCAGGGTCAACACAGAAAGATTCACACACATTCAAACTCATACCTACAGCCCATTTGGAGCATTTAATCTAATACATGGATGGTTTTGGACTGTGGGAGGAAGCTGAGCCGGAGAGAATTCATAACAGGGAGAACATGCCAAAGCTAAGCAGGATGAAAATGAATGAAGTAGATACATGAATTTACAGAATTAAAAAAACAACTACTTTGTATTAAAATCTTCTAAACTTAGAGTTTTTTTAAATTTTTATAACACCTCCTACACTTTTATTCTCCATTTCTTTTACTTTAACAACATAAAGCACAACAAAAATATCTATCTATCTATATGTAATATTTAGTTTGGTGTCAAACGTGGTACACATATTATAAGGAAACATTGTGAATGTGGAAGACTTTCTGAAACTAAATACATTTCTTATGCAGTGTTGCCCCCTTGTGGAAGTAATTTGTTCCTACATGTGTTTTTGTTTTCTAAGTAGTATTTAGTACATTCGTATGTTTTCAAACATCCACCTTAATTTATTATTCTAAGATGTTCATCAGGCAATTATATGGACCAGTTAAATTAAACAGTAGCGATTTGCACTTAATTTATGAATAAATAACTAAAACGGTGTAATTTATCATTTCTAAATTGTGTAACTGGGAGGCATTGGTTGGGCCAGCAAATTTTGGGCCCCCCTTAGTGGCGCCCCTGATTAAGAGGTTTAAAAACAAACTTTTTAGAAGTCATCATACAATATTTTCCCGGTCGAGTCCAGTTGAAATTAAACTGGATTGTAGATGGTCCATGAACTAAAATGAGTTCAGCATCTCTGTTAAACAGTCCTTCTTATATCACAGAACTATATCATATTACACTGCCACAGATCATTGTGCTGCGATGACAATGCTCCATGCCCATTTTATTATATTATATTAATATGTAGTTTTATTTTATACATGTTATATATTTCAGTTTTATTATTGCTGACACTCAGCTTTGTCATTCTAGAGCACGAATGAAGCGCATGTCTCATGTTTAAGGCATACAAAATTAAGTGCAGAATTTTTACTTTCTACTTAACATGTGCAATTTGTGTCCGTTCCATAAAGTCATGAAGACAAGGCAGTGCTGCAGGGTAGTACATAGAATGTAAATTTAAAAATATAGCCTCCTACAATATAACTTTTTCATGTTTGTTGGTACTGATATCACAACCTTGAACATCTGCAAATGCAAATACACAATCAATTCACCGTTTTCCCCTCCCTTAAAGAGCCAAGATGCTAATAATATATTTGTTTGGACACAACCATAAACTGTGAAAATAGAAATAAACATGACTGCATCGTTTGGGTCTGAAAAGTGATAGCAATGTGAAAGTCCCTTAAACAAATGTTCTTTCTAATGACCAGCATGGGCTGACTGTACAGTAAAGTAAACAGTATCCTGATGAGTTTATGATCTCAGTCAGTAGTTTCAACTTAGTTACTCTTACTCAATCCAGCATTATTTTTATTTTGTAAATTATGATTCCCAAGATGGTAAAGCAGGGTAAGGTTTAGTGCAGGCCTACGACCATCCAGTGGGCCCCTCAATCCACCGTGTACTAATCACACCTGACTTTAAAACATAATGATAGAGATGGAAAAATACTCTCTTTGGCTTCAAGTAATCAGAAAATCTCTGTGGGTAACATCCAGCTTTTATTTATGGTTTACGAGTTAGACATCTGTGCTCCAAGCATCATTTATATTCGGTGCCTGAGGCGCAGCTTTCATTAGTGCATTCAAAGTTTATTTGACTATCTTTGATTACACTGATCTTTGTTTGATTATACTGTTTTACTTCTGATATCCAAACTTGTAATTTTGTCATGAAATGGACTTATACCAATATCAGTAATAATATCGATACCAATGTGGAGCATTGTATCACTAATCAAGACTGACTGAAACAGAAAACAACACAGGTTCTTGCTGAAAGCTGTTGACTGTCTCAGTTAATAAATACCTTTACTAACTGGTGACCCTGTTTAACAGCATGCTCTTGAATGATATAATATAGATATAATATAGATATAGTAAATCACTAAGGGGTTATTACATGATGACGAAGGGGAGTTTTTCTTGCATTTGTCATATATGTATTATACAACATTCTTTAATAAAAAAGTTACTGAATGTTTGATGCCATAACAGTTTGGTAATTATATATAAGCTGAATGCATTTATTTAACTAAATCAATAACAGGTAAATTAACACATCTTTTCAGTTCAGCTTTCAGGGCCCACTTCTGTGGAACCAGGTCCTAGTGTGGGTTCAGGAAACAGAAGGCATCGGCTGCTTCTAATGAAGTGGCGCAATGAGTTTTTCTCCTGTGTTTATACCACACTCTGCATTTAATCATTAGTTATTATTCATTCCTTGCTCGCTACCACAGTGTCTTTTTTATCCTGTCTTACTCGCCTCACCCTCAACCGATTACAGCAGATGGCCGCCCCTCCCTGAGCCTGGTTCTGCTGGAGTTTTCTTCCTGTTAAAATTGAGATTTTCCTTTCCACTGTCACCAAGTGCTTGCTCATAGAGGGTTGTCTGATTGTTGGGGGTCTTTTCCTTACAATATAAATCTCCTTCGGGGGACTATTGTTGTGATTTGTGATTTAACTGTTTCTAGGTGTGCTCATCTACTTATTATGTTATCAAGCGTTCACTCACTGTGAGGTCCCTATAATGTATGATGCATATACTAAAAACGTATAAATGTATGTAAATAATATATAATAAATGATTTATTACAACTTATTATGTGTTATATGTGAATGTTTCTTTTAACAGCAGAGTTTCAATTAACCATTATGTTCTTTTTTGAAGCAGCATCATTTTGGTGATTTTTTGGTTCCTTCTGCATGCATTTCACCACTAGAGGGCGATCTGTTTTTATCCTGGCATTCTTATAGATCATGTTCTGCTAAGCATGCACACATGCAAACAAACACACTCACACACGAACACAGATTTACATAGAGGGCGGGCAACATCATCAGAGCAGACTTGAAGGCGACCATTGTGCCATTTGGATCCTCAGCTCTGGGCTGGGAGGGGTAAACATATGTCAAGATAACTCTGAGCACAGCAGCAGAGAGAGGATGCATGACTTTAAGTCGGCCTGACACCCGGGTTGTTATAAGTCTGCCATCAGGTGGATGGAGAAAACGCATGGCCTACAGTCCCGCCTTCATTACTTCCTTGGGATCAAGCAATGGCCTTAGTACTCGTCACAAACACTTAGCGTGCACTTTGCTCCTTACAGGACTGCACTGCCAGCCATATTTGTATGAAGTGGTCATCACGGGACATAGCCATGCTTCATCCTAGGGACAGAGCTAACATGATGTCAATTTAAAAGGTTGACTGGCTCCTCAATCTGTGCATCTCCGTCTTGCACTGAGCATAGAGTTTGACACATCAGCCGAGGAGACAAGTTATTGCTTTAACGACCTGCTATGCATTCTGGGCTTCCTGGTTTGATGCGTGCTGCCTGGTTTGTCCTTGGCGGACAACATATTCTCAGCAATAGCAGGTGTTTATTGAGGATAATAAGCACCAGTGTAACAGCAAGATAAATTCATTTGAATTTGGAATGTTATGTCATTTTCCTGGTGGTATTTCTGGTAATAAGACACAAGGATCTATTTGGTCCAACTGGGGCTGTGCTGTGAGTTTTGGATGTGAATGTGGCCTGCTCCTTGTCTGATACCCCGAGGAAAGCGGCAGATCTTCAGCGACAGCACTTTGTGAGCACTTGCACAGCTGATGAGCTGTAATTATGTTTTAATTATTTCTGTGGGGCATTATTCTCTCCCAACATGAATGCACCAACCCATCCCCCCTCCTCCCTGCAAATTAAGACGTTCAGTATATTGAAAACATTTGGTGATGAAACTCTCTCCAGTGAAGTCCACTAATTACTGCACAGCCACATGTCAGCACCCATAGAAGGCAGCTTTGATGTCTGCTGCCCAGGATGATAATCAAGGGCACATATCGCATGTGATTGGCTGTAATTGGAACAAGTTGTTTAAAAAAATGGGGGCACTGCATGACTTTGACGGCTGCTTTGCACAGCCACTGCTCAGACACTAACCCCCGCCTCCCCCCATCATGTGCCCACGGGGTGAGGAAGCCTTGTCACTTATTAAGGAGGCTGTTGCCATAAAGTGACAGATGTCCTGATGTGATCTGTCTGCATCTTTGGCCTCCATCTGTCTTGTTAGTACACATAGTTAAGGATGGTGTGAGGAGAGAGCTGTTGTTCTTTCATATATGTTAAATGTATTGGATGCTCTGTTTCTGGGAGCAGAAACCAGCTCCCCTGGCAATCCCTCGACAACAATCTCTCAGCTCTTCTTTTCCACCTCTTGTTTTTCCAAGGTTTGTCTGCCTCCTCCACCAATTCTGGAGGCCCTGATGTTCAGGGTTCAGTGTCACTGAACCATCTCCAAATCTCCATTTTTGCTCTGCTTTGCTCCCTGCTTGGCAGAGAAAGATTAGGGGCTCGGGTCCTGGGGTGCGCCTCCCACCCTCACTCTCGTCCTCACACCCTCCTCCTCCTCACCCATCCTTGGAGATTCAAATCCTTTTAGCTTCTTCCTCAGGTAAAATTGCCAAGGACCTTGTGAGCCCTGGGTTCCCCTGGAGGTAAAATCTATAATGGAGTTTTGATATGAGCAAGAACAGCCTTGAAAATGGACTTCTTTAACTAGCTAGCTGCCTCGCAGAAGGTCAACAGTACTCCAGGTGGACACAACATGCCACAACTGTGTTAGAAAAAGGCAGAACAAAGGAACAGTTTTACTCCAAAGAAAGTGACCTGTAGACACTGTTGTAAATAAAAACATTCAAAGTGTTGCTTTTGTCATTTTCTCAAAGCAAATTATTCAGCATCAGTTATACATAGTTGTACATGGAAACCTCTTTGTGGGGAAAATAATCTCTTATTCAGTTTAATATTAATCACAGATAAGTGTCTGCTTGTCATAAAAATTTAAGTGAAGTGCAAATGACTCCAACTGAATTAAACTGTCAAGAAATAATTGCTTCCATTTGACCAGTAATCCTTTCTTTTCTACTTTCACTCAAAGATAGAGGGCACCATAGGCTCACTTTTTAAAAGCCTGCTAGTGAGACGTAACACAGAGAATCTGAAGTGCTTTGTGTACTTAAAGGTTAGTGCCTTTTTTAATTTCATAATGGCCCCTTAACCCTTAAGCCAGACTTAGGGTTACAATAAAGAAATGTAGTCTGAATGAAATGGTTGTGTAAACTGAAAAAGAAACAGGTTTAATTGTACTAATGCTACTATTATTGCTACTACTAATAATAGTTATAGGGGTCAGGTTTAAGATAGAATCTGTTTTAAATTAAATCAATAAAAACGAAATATTTTTGGCGTATGTGGAGAAAAGATATCTGCAATTTATATATTTTAGAAAATATTTATTTTTATTGACAGAATTATGTTGCATGAACCAATACATGCTGCAGCATTTACAGCCCAGGCTGGCTTTCAATACACACGCCTGGATTAGCTTTCAAATAACATGAACACAACTTAAATACAGGACAACATCAAAGGACAAAATGCATCTGAAACAGCACAAGTTCAGTTCAAATAGTTGAAACAGTGTGGCAGCTCTATTTTTGATTAAAATAGTTAAACGCCATGAGAAACACAGCTCTGTTATAAGATTTAAAAAAATACTATTACTACTAATAACAGGATAGAAGACTGGGAGAAGTCATGCTAAAAAAATGGGTTTATGGCATGACAAAAATCATGATTACAATCATTATACTAACCCTGGTTAAGAACTAAAATTTCTGCTATTTGGGGGCGAAACAGGTACTGGGCATGAAAAAATACCTCTACTGAGACATCACTTGTCAGATTTAGGGATATGTTAGAGAGTCTAGGACAAGGTTCAAGAATAATTCGGCACTGGATGAAATAGCTGCATGACACGACAGGAACCATGTGTCAATTAATGATAGTAACAATAGGGGTGAGGGTGTAGGCTGGGGTTTGGAAATATTCTGTTTTAGGATGAGTTAGTAACATGACATGACAACCGATATGATAAAAAAACTGATACCAAAGTAGGAATCAGGATATATTTTGGATTTATTTAAATAGATACGCATCATTGCAGGTATGCAGACATGGTTGGCACCATTATTTTTGGGGGTAGAAATAGGCACAGGGCTTGAAACACTGTTTGGGAATAGTGGGAATAAGTGGTTAAGGTCCGAAATATCCTACATTTGATGAATAATATCCATGGCATGGTGAAATAACGAATTCGTGATAATGAAAATGTGAGATTTGGTTATTAAATGGTTAATTATAGAGGAAACAGCCATCTTGCATAAGATATTTACACATCATGTGCTGAGGTAATAAATTATTGTAATTTATTGTGGGTTAGTCTTGAAAAGGTATCAAAACATAGCATGTTATTTAAAAATGCCTCACTGACATGAAAGACAGGTAGCAATTAATAACAACACTAACAAGAAGCAGTCATAATTTGCTGTAGCAGCAGTTACAGTAGCAGTAATAATGGAAGTAATAGACTGCTAGAAGAGTGACAGAGTTTGAGAATTAGAAATCTCACACAAATACGCCTCATTACCACTTTATTGATGTACCCTCTGCTGACTTTCAATTATTCATCAGCCACTCAAAAAACTGTTTGCTCTGCCTCAATTTATGCTCCGTATCAAAACAGAAATCATATCCCTGCTGCAGCCATAATCTTAGTTAATCAGCATCATTTAATGCACTTAGCAGCAGCAGTTCAAATTCAAATGAAACACTTGTGCAAAAGCAATCGCCGTCTGCCCTAGTTCTCATCGATGGTGGGTTTGTCAAAATGATGCAATTGGTCATTACCTCACATCAGACGCCTTGGAGACATAATTCAGCCTGACAGTTGGATTCTAGCTTTGACAGCCTCAAACTTGTTGAGTTTTCTCTAAATACTTGCCACTGCAATGAGTTAAACATCCCCCGGAGGCACCGCGGAGTTTTCCTTTTGAACAAACACCCGAGGGACGCCAAGCTGGGACTGCACAAGGAACTGGAGGTCTTACGGAGAGGGCTGTTTGGGTTTATCTAATGGTACAATGGGTAATTTCTTCTGCCACTGCAGTGGGAGGGGGGAAAAAGAGGGATGAAAAGAGAGAAGGGAGTATGTTTAAGAGAGAATCTTTATCTGGGCTTAATTTCCCATGCTCTAGCAGAGTGGAGGATTTTTTTGCTGTACAGATCTCTTTTGTCAGATCCTACCTACCCATGGAAGACCCAGGGGCACTCTAAGAACATACGCATCACCTAGATTTGCCTTCCAGCCCACTTTTCTCCAGCGATTGCACCCTCTCCCCGCTGGCTTCTTTGTGTAGAAGAGACGAGTGAGCATTTTGGAAATCAAATCTCAGTTTGTCGGAGTAAAACTGGAGCAGACTTCAATTTGAATAGATTTATTTCTACATAATTGTTCTGAGCACATGCATGCACGAAGCCTTCTTTTTATGCATTCTGCCTGGTTGTGATGCAAAATGAGGCTGAACGGGAGACACTGAGAGAGATGTTGAGTACAGAACCTCGGCTGTACCACTGAGAATCCCTTCAGAATGGAACCATCTATTTAAATTGATTAAGCAGTACTTCAATTACGTGGTGAAATGGGGGGTTTTCACCTCCCTGCTAACATTATTATGGCTTATTTGTTTTCATGCGGTCAAAATCTCATCCTGAGAGGCCCGAGCCCTCGAACAAAGTGTGGCTGGTCTCTGAAGGCCGAGCCACTTTGCAAGAGAGAATTCAGACAGGTACAATAGTCATCATTGTCAAAAAGGGAGTGCACAACACTGCTGGGACAAAGGAAGGTGCTGGTGAAAACACGAGGTGAGTGGAACAGGCTGAGGTAGACAGAGAAGGGGGAGTAGGGGCGAAAGCAGAGGGAGGGATGCGAGGT
>VUQG01007095.1:19023-31607 GCA_015106755.1 Etia nguti
TGCGAGGTTGAAGAGAGTCCCAAAGCACCCTGCCAGTGATGACCAGAGTGTCCATCAGCGAGGTCTCACGGGTGCCCACTGAAACAGCAGCGCTGGCAGAACTAAAAAACACCCACCCTGGGAAAGTGCTTTTTCTCCCGCCAGACGCTGAGTGATGGATTGGGCCGGCCGGTGCACACAATGCATTTGTGAAGAGAAATAGAGAGGAGGGGGCGTGGGGATGCAGGCAAGGTCTGTCAGAAAAACACTTCCACTTTACTCCTAGAATGCACTAAAATATTTAAGAGTTCGATATTTATTTCATTATTCCACACATCGGATGTGAGAATGGACATACACACAAATGGAAGTTTGCAACAAAAGGTTTAAAGTCACATGCTCGACTGTACACTGACGTGACTGCAGTAAAGACAAAGACAAAAATGTATGAATAAACAAGTTTACCGTCTTTCCTCACAGCAAAATCGGAAAATTAAACACTACGATTAAACACTTTGAACGGCATCCGAGGGCCTTGGGAAGTTGGGAGTAGATTTCCGCAGTGGCCACGTTGAGTTTTTCTTCCTGGATGATGGAAATGCTTCTGTTGAGAGTTACGCACCAACCACACCTGCCAACCTCCAGAGTCAACAGTATTGATTAAACCTCTGCATCCTCTCAAATCCATCCCCATTTCCTTTGAAGGCGAAAATCATCCTTGATATCTGCCAACAGCTTACTTACTTAGGGATTTCTTCCTTTCCATCTAGGTTGTATTAATTAATGCATGCTTTTCTTAAATTAGCCCTCTGAGGAGCTATAACTCAAATTCCTGTATTTATGGAAGTAATAGGTTGAAAAAAAATGGCTAAACTGAAATAATTATGCAGTCCAACACTTTGCTTTGAGAATAAACTGAGAGAAACCTGATGAAATATGAATGTGCATTGGGTGCAAAGATAGTTAAATATTTACAATCCTGTGTTAGTCCACAACCCCAGTAAAAATGCTAGTCAACTGCAATAATTGCCTTACTGCAAAACTTTGAGCTTGATTCATGCGTTCAGAGTGTTATACAAGTTCAGAATGCTTTCCTTTAAAAAAAAATATGTACACCCATTAAAAATATATATTTTTCAAACTGCAAGTACAATCCCGTATATCTTACATTTTTCTGTTTAATGTAATCAGACAGGTAGTTGCATTTTAAGCAGGAGCCCATATTGCAGTTAAGAAAGGGCGCAGTGCAGTAAGATGGTGAGGGAGCCCCCTGAGGGACTGATCTTATATCAGAAGTCTGTATATTTCCATGCTAAAGAGGCTATTCAAACCCACCAATGCTTGAATTATTAAAGACACTGTATGTTTTTCAAAGCCTTGATTTAGCTTTTTAAGGGGTGGGATATGCGCCGCGTTGCTAGTGCTGTGGTCAGGGTTTGTGGATGGCAGGGAGTGGAGGGAGGACTGGAGTGGGGGGTGGGGGGCTATCAGGAACTAAATTGTTTCTGTTTTCACTCCTCCCACTGCTGGACTCGTCTGCTAAAATGGCCTTTTACTTTCTAAGCATGCTTTTACTGCCTTTGAAGAGTTATTTTTGTTGATGAAAAAGATACGCCGCCTCGGATAAAGCACACCCCGGCTATTCACAAGGTTGTTTAATACTTTCCCCTCAGTTTGGCTTATAAATTTAACATCAGTAAAGTATACCAGTGGTCTCATGCCGTAGTACAGGCTTCAAGCTAAGTGGCTGAGGCTGAGTGAGTGAGCGAAGGACAGACAGAAAAACGGAGAGCGAGAGAGGAAGAAAACGGTTTAACAGTGGTTGATCCTGTTGTGGAGTGGAGGAGTGCGTACTCACGCTTTTAAGACGCTAAAAGTCTTAAATTGGCTTTATCGATGACTCTCTTGATTCCTAGATACAGTACAGAGGCCTCACTTGTTAACAACTTGTATGTTAATGACTTGTATTAGAACTGATCAATCTACTTTGGATGCAAGCGTTTCCCATCGCTTTGAAGTGAATGCATTGATTGGTGAGAATATAACAGAATTAAACAATCGGTCCTCCTCGCTACTGGAAGAAGCTGCCTGTAGGCCTGCTTTCTTTTCTATTAATAGGAGAGAAAACACCATTGCGAGCAGAACACAGAACACCTTATTGGCATATAATTTCCATACACTGGTATGTGTTAGAAAGTATTTGGAAATTCAAACTTCGCACAGTGAGCATTAATTTAGTGCTAGAGCTCCACCTTTCTTCTCTAGCACTAAATTAATGCTCATACAAGAGAAATTACGATTAAGGTGTTGTCAGGCTTCGATGATTAAAACAAAATAAGGAAAGACTGCAGACATGTAGGCTGTATTCACTATGGCTCACAACCACCCAGACCTCAATAACCTCACAACCTACATCTGAAGCACCCAATACAAACACCAAACTCAAAAACATTTGCTTATCAGCCTAGCCTCGTGCACATTGTTAGTGCTATGTAAATTCAAATGTAACTTGCCATCCAAGATGTAACTGCATGCTATAGCATTAAAGCTACACAAATTAATGATGTTCTTTGAATAATGGAACAATTAAATAAACGTGAATATCATGTATTTCTATAGTTTCTGGAGTTCCCCTTAGGATATTGGAATCTTATAAACCAAAATGTGACTGATTTGATTCGCTGTTATTGCTCTCATGAACTTTATTTCAGCAAAAAGGGTCTGATAAACAAACGCTTGCTAGTTATTTTACTGAGGTAGAGCTAATATTTCCCATAGAAATAAACTTAAAAAGAGCTCAATCAAGCAGAATCCTTGAGGCTCAAAAAAATATGCAAATATGCACATACCAAAAACTGCAGTTCCTCCAATGGCCACTTGAGGCTGGTTCCAAAAGGGAGTTAATCTCCATAGACTCTCATGTTAAAATGTCCAACTTCACCAAATCAACATGCTTATAGCCTGGGTCACCTAGTTACATTTTATTGAGACTCAAAGCTATACATTAGTGAAGGTGTGGTTTCTTTGAATAATAGGAAGGTACTGCTAGCTATCTGCCATGCTTCACTTAAGGAAAAGAGTCACTAAACTGGACCTCTTGTTTGTATTATTTTTGCCCTAAAATCAAAAGGCTCACACTGGGGTTAACTGTGACAGCCCATCCAACATTTACTTCACTTCTTGTGATAGAATTTGTATCATTCTAGCACTGAATGTTACTTAACACTAATTAGCATATATCTATATCTGTTTGATGTAACCATAGAGTTTATGGATGAACCTTGCTAACCAAGCCTCGTGGTTGTCCACAAACCAAGGGGTGCTATCATGTCGGCTCTGTCTATCTTTTATATGTAGTCTAGATAAGTGAAGAATCTTTCACTCCTCAAGTTCCCTCCAAAAAATGCAAAAGTTTCTCTTCTTGATATGTTTGGACAAAGGGCTACTGTTTGCTAACACAGTACCTAGCCCCAAGTAAACAAATAATGCAGTCTCCCTTAACAGGAACTAAGAGACCAAGCTCAAACTATGAAAAAATATTCATGACCTAAAGTCTACAAGATTACACATATTTCCAGCAGGTACTGTACTGTTTGTAATGTAGTTACTTATGATAATAAATAACACCAACTGCTGTTCTTGGCTACTGGACATCCCCTCTGCTTCCATATAAAGATGTTCAAAATCTTAGTTTTTTTTAAAAACCTGGTGTAAGTGTCATATCCTGGGCATACATGGAAATAATCTACACTGTTGCCACTACCGCCACACGCTGCTCTGCGTATTTTAGTTCAGGGGGAAAATGAGGATGCTGTTTATGGATGCGATTCCAGGTGGAATATTGCTGGTGTATTGCCCACCAAACAGATGTCTCCCCTGAATTAGTTACCTCTGGAGCCTCCCTGAATACCAAATGAGGGGGAAGATACAAGTTGTGCCCAGTTCTGATTTATTCATCTGGGCTATACCTCATGCCTAGACAACAGCATGAAAATCAATGGCATCTGTTACTCATTTATGGTATAAAGTATACAGCGAGTATACAGCAGTATACTATATATGGCAACTGCATGCTTTATTGATTTGTCTCCTGTAAAGATATCATAGATAAATAAATGATTGTGCTTTGAATGAAAGTTGGTGCTGCTGTTTTTGACACCACACTGCTGGGATTTAAATGACCGCAAGGAAATCTCACCAAAACAAAAAGGTTGCAGTTGTATTGCAGTGGCATGACGAGGTGGTCCAGGTTTGTCTGTTCGATCACTGCTCAGTTACATCATTTCCTCTCTTAAAGTGGGAGGGCAAGAAAACAAGAGGAACTCATGATATCACCCCCTCTCCTCCTCTTCTTCCCCCTCCTGCTCCTCCTTTAGCCGTCCGCATGGCCCAGCCTTTCTTTATTGATAGTGGAATGCTTGACAAAGGAGGGTAATTAAAGCAATGCTGCCGGTTGGGTTTCATTGATAAAGATTGGAGCCGATGCACCTCTCTGTGGTGTGTCAGCAGCAGAGAGCTCCCGTCCCCTGGATCCCTCATTCGCCTTTCATCTCCCCCACTCAGCCATGAAAAATTCATCCAAGACCTCCAGAAATATTTATTGTAAAATCTTAGGGAGAAGTGGTAGCACTGAAAAATTCATGGCCTTATTCGCCTCCAACAGCTGTGGACCCCTTAATTAATTTGATTGCTCACATTACACAATAAATTCGTTTATACAATATTTATCTGTCCTTTTCTTCAACTTGGTCTAATCAAACAGACAGAAAGACAAAGCTAGTGTGTTTTTTAGCCTTATTTCACACATCACATTGTATGTATTTCTATTTCAAACTTCATTATCCTGCCCATATTTTTTCTTTCCAATAATGCCACTGTTTAAAGACCTTAACGTGTAGCTGTAATTATAACAATAACCACAAAAAAAACCTCTTTAAATTCATTATATTCAATAGCAAAAGGTTAAAAATGGGAAAAGTGTGCACACTTTTAAACTCCATTTTAAATATATCATTTTCTTTTAATTCTCTCACCATTTGTTAGAATATTTTAAAGACAATAACCTTATTAAATTGGAGGTTAACCTTTTTTTTTTTTTTTAACATAGCATGATATTTTTTTGTACCTGATACCTAAAAAAAAAAAGAAAAAAGAAATATATATATATTACTGGATGTGCACACATCTGGAGCATGTTAAAACCTGAAAATGGTGTGCAACTTTTTTGTACGGTTTCTTTGAAATTGTGTGCAATGGTGTGAAAAAGTGGGCAACAGGTTTTAAAGTACTTTGCCTTCTGTTGCTGGGTGTTACCCAATTAGCAGTGTATATAAATCTATACAGAAATAGGCAGTGCACACAGCGAATCAGCTGTGCAGACATTATTACACAATAAGAGACTATTATTACTGTATTATTGATACATTAAATTGGTTTAAACTCTTTGAAGTCCAAGACCTATATATATAGGTCCTATGTGTATAAGGGAAGTTCAAAATAAAACATGGAATGAGTGAACACCACTTTCTTATTTGAAAAAAATAACTTTTTAAAGATGGGGTCAAAATGAAAAGTTTTTCCATGAAGTAAATGGACTATTACAACATTATGTTAGATTAAAAGATGAACTTTTCATATATTTTTTGATGGTAGGTGTTCTCATAATGACCATCACGGCTTTATACTACTTCCTACTAGAATTATTTTGCACTGTGTAGTTTTCTTCTTTTAGACGCAAAGCTTGACACACATCAGTTGGGACTTTTGTTTGCAATGGTGTCTGGTGTCGGTCATATTGCTTTGTTGTTGTTTAAATGTGTCATTACAACTAATGTAATGGAAATACATACCGTGGGACAGCCCTTTCATTCAGCATTGTATACCTTTTGAATCTCATCATCAATCAAGTAATATTACAGCCTCAACCAAAAACTTGGGATGATGTGAAACCCCCATAATTGTTTTCCCTCTTTAGAATATGGCATTTTGTTTCTGATTCACAAAGACAAAATAATACTTTTCAAGAATCACTTTGTCGTATTTTTTCTCTACGCATTCATATGAGCAGCAACCAATCTGTAAGAAGCCATGACAGCTAGTAACAGCTAGTAACAGCTCCATGTGACAGGTGTCTTCCTCCGGTATGTAATCACAGTGTGAGGACCCATGCTGTGCAAAACAGACAACAGCAGTTTTTATAATGATGGAATACCCACGGTGTGCAGACTTTAAACAAGCACTCTTGAGGATGCCTCGGATGGACTTTTGAATTGCATTTTTAAGTCAACAGCAGCCGTATGAAAAGCACAACCTGGTAATAACACACTGTCTTTTAAAGGTTGAATTTACAGTTAGTGAACTGGAGTAGATGAGATATAATAGGGTCTATCTGGCAATTCATTACCTGTGGACCCAAGTATTCAGTCTTGTTGCCCACTGAGACTTGGTACCGATCCAGTCCTGCACCAGATGTAAGCCTGAGGGGAGTGCTGGGTCAGGGTTAATGGCTATAGCATAGTATCATGTTCTTCTCTGTTGAAGTCCACCCTCTCGCCCTGCCAACAGGGCTCAGAGGTCAGCGGGGACATTAGTCTCGGCCCTATTCTTCATTAGCCTTGCTAATTACAGGGCTCCTCTACAGGGATGTCAGCTCATGCCTGGGACAAGGCTTGCACTCTTCTGCCTCCTGTCTTCACTTTACACCACCACGGGCCCTGCCATATGCCGAGCTCTGATGTGGTTATATAAAAGGGGCACTTATTCTTGACTCGGTGCTTCTTAGGCTAGTTTAGATGGACAGTATGTCAAGCCAACAAATATCCACACCTAAGATAACTTACTGGACTGAGATCTCTGACATGAAGCCCCAGAATTTTGCACGCTGACAGACTCTATTTTCTGCTAAGAGAAAGCTCTCTTACGGGTCCTTTGCACTGCTATCGATGGAAGGGTGGCCTGTGACATTGCCTTTGGCCTCCATCGTCTGTTGTTGTTATGTGTAAGATGGCTCTCCCGGCGCTGCATGGCGGTGCTCTGAGGAGTAGCGCTGCCTGCTGGGTGAGGTGTCAGAATGATGATTGCTTTCTGACCTTGCCCCGCTCTCCATTACATCCATAATGAAACCTGCACTTCCTCTGCAGATGCCTCTAAATGGTAAAAGGTGCCTTCCTGTATGTCTTTGCCTTTGATTTCTCGTGGTCACTGGCATTTGATCCTTAACGCGTTTCCTCTTTTGGTGACCATTCACCTCTGGGACCTGCCTTCATGGCACTGGAGTCGGGTGCCCTACTTGGTTCATTCATCTGTGGCTTTGTCTGAGGCTCTTTGATTAGGCGCTGCGAACAGGTAGGAGGGACCTTTAAGACCACCTCATCTCTGAGGACTCAGAGCAAACCTGTGACCTTAATGTAGAAGACTAACCTTGCCGTAATTTAAAGAGTACCTTCTCCCACATAAGCAGACTACAGAAATTTCACCTGCTGGTGGTGCCATCAGTTCAATGGAAATATCTAATTTTCTGTACTAACAGTCATTTTTTATGATTATAATTCCATAACTCCAGATTTGTATGTTCGTTATTCTGTATATTACATGAAGAAATTACAGAAAAAATGTAAAATGATGCAGGCACTTGCTGTGACTTATGAGCTCAGACACATACAGGGCAAAACACTCTTTTTTTTTCTTCTATGAACTGCTTACGAGAACTTTTGAAAAAATAGAAAAATTGAATAATTTATGAACATGTTTTTATTGCGTCATATTTGATATGTCGCCTATTTATGGCACTTCATTGGTCACAGCATTTTTTTTTGTCTTACAGGCAAAAAAAATATTAACAGAATTGAATTTGCTTGCAGGAAGATTTTTTTTTTTTGCCTTGTGGAAAAATTAAAATCAAGAGAATTGGTTGCAGACTTAAAAATAAGAATATCCCATTTTTTAAATTTCAGATATTTCCTAAGATAGAACAGTCTTATTAAAAAATGGAAAATGTGAACTTTTATTCATTTATTTATTGGCAACAGAACATGTTCCTTTTGGAATTTATGCAGCCTTTGTTCTTATAATAATGCAACTAATATTTCTATGTTACTTCTTTAATTGATATGATTTTTTTTCTCTTTTTACATATGTCATTAACATAAACTTTTTATTTTTAATTTTTAATAGTAATAGAAGTGGACAGTAGGTCACTTGCCGCCTGTGTATGTTGCCTTCTTGTGCTCTTAAAAACTGACGGAAGAGAGATAGAGTGGTTATTAACTAGTGAGAAAGTGGAAAAGGGAGCTTTCTAGCAGCACAGAGGTACAATCCCATAACTTCTCTGCACATAGGCCTGTCTGAAAAGTCCCATTGATCAGCTCAGAGTCTCTTGTTCAGCACTAACCGCTATCCCTCATCCCAAACTGTCACAAAGCCATCAAGATCAAATCCCGCTCCTACATGGCAGGCCTGAGAGTGCGTTTCCCTCTGATACCATACAACCCCAATAGACAGGGGAGCAATAGAAAGAGCCCAGTGGAAAACTAGAACTGCTGCCACATCTTTGGCAACCATTACTGACTTTTTTTGTGACATGGTTTTTGATATGTCACCTTCTGATCTGATGCGGGTTTCTGCTGGTCTCGCCTCAAGGGGTCGGGGGGTAGGCTGCGCTTGCAGAAAAGTCGGCGAGAAAACGAGCACTTTGCATTCAATTGCTCCCCGTTTGGTAGTTCTTTCCCCGCCGCTTCTGAGGAAGAGAGCAGACAAACAGATATCCAGAGGAGCTTTCTCTCCTTTTTCATCCCCGTTGTCAGGTTAATTTACAGCAGAGTCTTCCTGGATGCAGGATGCCATGTGAGTTATTGATTATTTTCCTCCCGCTCTCAGAGCCATCATCCTGAGCCTTGATGGAACAATGAGGGAGGGTTGGGCCCCAGAGGAGTGGTATGTACATCTCTGTACACACCACTTTACACTTGTAGTCAGTGTCGGGAACATACAGCAGAATTCAATTTACACTGCTTTTAGACAAATGTAAACATACCACATGCAATGCACAAGTGCAAATCTCAGTGGTCTGAGGTCATCTGACGCAGCCAAGCAGGAATCTGATTTGACTTCAACTAAAAAATGTGTAGATTACAAAGGAAAAGACATGTTTTATGAAAAGTAAATTGTCAAAACAATAGCTGTGAAAACACTTTTTGTTTGACAATTCTTACTGTACTGTAATTTGATAACAGCGATGTGACTGCAATGAAACCGGCATCCACGCATGGAGAAAAGGACACATTCATATCTGCATAGAATGACTGCCTTTTTCATTTAGAAATAAGCAAATGAATTCTTTTTCTGGAGAATGTCAAATTGAGAGGGTATCACGGGAACAAATGAGGCTAAGTTTCTGGAGGAAAGTGAGTAGGTGTGACCCGGTGGAGCGCTGTCAGAAAGTCAAAAAGCCTCCCTGACTCAACTAATCCCTTTGCCTATGAAGTACTCCCTCCTGTGATTAACTGTCTAATGAACATGCACAAAGACAGCAATGAAATAGGTCAGAATAATGCTTCTTAGGCAGTTTGATAAGACTCCTGTCCTCTGATGTTGTGAAGATTCAAAATTCTTCCTCCCGTCCAGTGGAGCCAAACATTTAACCAAAAGATCATCCATGCCTCCATAATAAAAAAAAAGAAAACACTTACATCGCTTTAAGTCCATGTTGCTGTACTTTAAGTTGACTTTCTACTTGAAAACTGCTAAAGAAATTCTAGTTTTTACCATCTATTGTCTATTAAATGATCTTTTTCTTTTTCCAGATTACAACATGGTTTAGTTTGCCCCATGGTTGTATACTGTATAGGATTTCTCTTCTCAGTCTGTGGTTGACATAAGTGTTTGCTAACCGTTGGCTTAATCAGTTTTATACTGTGTCATCAAAAGAAAATCAAACAGAGGGATTGGTGCTTTTGATGTGAACAGATTAAACCATCAAAGATTTTAATTGTTCCTAAAACGCTTTCAGATCTTTAGTATTCCCTTTGCTGAGACCGTCTTCCATCTGTCTCCCAAACGTTGCACCGTGAAGGGAAGGGGGATGCAACCACATGCTGGCATACACACAGGACAAATGTAAGGCTCCAATAATTATGATCTACTCATTCATCAGAGAGTAAAGTTCTCCTACTGATATAAATGTATCAACTATTAATTGGCTGTTAAGCTAAAGATCAGATGACAAACATATCATCTTTGATTAATTCTTGTCACAATGGCACAGGAGTATCATAAGAATAAATTCCAAATATGAATGAATTACCTGTAACCATGTTACAGGTTCATGTTACATTTAAGGACCCTTAGCTGATAGATATGGTAGGGTCTGCAGCATAAATATGGGCATGTATATATGTAAACATATGTGTTTTTATATGCATTTGTAAATAAGTGTATGTGTGAATATATGGATTTCTTGTAATCTGTTTCACCTGGAAGACACAATACAGCAGCAGACCGAAACAAGAAACCATCAGAAATCCCATATTTCCATCACATCTACATTCTTTGTGAAATTACTGCTTTTCCACTAACTACATCTTCCTGTATCCTCTTCGTCTTCTCCATTTTAGGCACTAAAAGCTCGCTACCTTGACAAACCAACTTTTAATGGATGCAAACTATCATTATTTTTAGATTTTTTTACCAGCATTTCAAAAAAAAGTTACAAACTTGGAAACAATTTTGACAAACCTGAACTTCAAATGAAGAAGACGATAACACTGTGAAATCCTTTATTCCTGATTTGCTGCATAATTAGCACACAGATTAACACAGATAACCAGTTTTGACACTATGTTCAAACAGTTCAGAATATATGGGTATTTTCTATACGTGGGATTAAGATGAATAAACTACCTCTATGTGTCACGTACATGCATTTTGAAGTCATGACATGCTTAGCCTAACTACAGCGCTAGCCTGACCATGAACACACCACAGATGAATGTTTTGACATTTCTGTTCATACACAAGTTAAACAAGATGCACCGTGTGAATTATTCAGCCTCAGATGTGTTGGTGGGTGAGATTTTTTTTTTTTAAACCCACCCTCTTCTAAACCTGAAGCACATTCTGATTCTAGCTCTTACTTATAGAAAAGCTGAACTCAGCTGTACATGCTTATAAACTCAGCTTTTTCAACAATCACTTTTAGATGCCTGCAGTAGTGCACTAATTTTAGTCATTTTTGTGCTGAAACCGGGCTTATGATTGGGTTATGGGTTATGGTTATATTACATTAACTGCTGAGATCTAGAATGTGAAAATGTTATTTAAACCACACAAATTATGAAAACTACATTTATTTAAAAACTTTATATAAAATGATTTATTTTTTATGGCGCACTGTGATAAAACATATACCCTAAACCTGCAGGCTTTTAACTTATTGAGTAAAAATAAAAATGACAGCATAACTGCAAAGCTGGAGTTCTACTGCCAACAAAAGTTCGCAAATTGAAAGCCAAAAACCCCCCTGAGCTTTCAAAACATTTACTTATAGCAATACATTTTGCTTTAAATTGTGAGGTGCACAAAAACTTTACTAATAACTCTGCTTTTTACCATTTTTTTCCTTTTCCAAATAAACTGGACTAATCGAAATGTTTGTTTACAACCTGTTGAATAATTAGTCCCACTGAACTTGTTTTTTTCAACACAATCAAGAACAACAAGGCTGTAATGTCTTACCATAAATGTACATACCTGAAATTGATACTGATCTGAAGAGCCAATGAGAGCTCTTCCTGTAGTTTAAAAAAATATAACTATGACTGTGATGTCTGCTACCCTTTCCCACTTCTATACAAGAGCCAAATTGGGGCAATTAGGAACGTAAAAGTTGCTGTAGTGGTAGAAGTGCCAAAACTTTGGGCTGGCAGTAATCTTGGCTTCACAGTGGGTCTTGGCCTCGGCTTCAACCTCTGTCTTTTATCTTCCCTTTGTCGGCGTAGCAGCATTGAAACAGAGATTCTGCGCGTCTCCTCCCTCCTCTGGAGTGGCTCCACAAAGATGATTGCCTTCTAGTAACAAGCCTCTGCCCCGCATCACCGCTACCATCACCACTGTACCTCACCCCACCTCTCTCCCCCTTTCTCCTTCTTCCTTGTTCCCTAGCTCTATGCTTAGCAAACATCAAAGGGACCTATCATACCCCAATGGTTTAAATCTTTTAACAGGGAATAACAGCCGGAGTACATCCAGACCCCTCGCGTCCCACAGTCATGTCACCATGTGTTCCCGCAATGATCGCCAGGGGAGAGGCTCTGGCCGGGTGGAGATCTTTTTTGGTGGTGCGTGTTCTCTCTGCAGGACCGTGAGGGGGGCCCCGGCACTGTGATCAGGGGCCAGGCCAAATTCTGTTTGAAATGTGAATGGGCTAATTTTCATCAGCCTCCCTTGTGCTAGGGGAGGTCCCAGGTGCCACAGCATGCCAAGGGTCATCATTAGAGGACGGCTGCCTTCAAAAAAAGCAAAAAAAGCAAAAAAAAAAAAAAAAAAAAAATATATATATATATATTTTTATAAAAAAAAAAAAAAATTTTTTTAAAAAGTTTTTTTTTTAA
>VUQG01007102.1:7557-17623 GCA_015106755.1 Etia nguti
GACTCGCACCATTGAAGTTTGCGATGATCCATTTCTATACAGCTGTCTTGTGATATCCCGCCACAGCGTTTCAATCGGGTTGAAGTCTGGACTTTGACTTTCACAAACACCTCCACCAGACACCAGCTGTCAAGAACAGTGGTGGAGGATGATGATTTGGGCTTGTTTTGCCAAATAAGTCCAAATAATTCAGGCGTCTAGCAGTTACAGAGTCGACCATGAACTCCTCTCTATACCAAAGTATTCTAGACTAAATTATGAGCCCACCTGTCTGACAGCTGAAGCTTGGTCAGAATTGCAGCAGCACAGCAGCAAATCTACGTCAGAATGTTTGAAAAAGAAAAGAATCAAGGTGTTGCAGTGGTCCAATCAAAGTCCAGACTTCAAGAAAATTTAATTACTCTAGCAGGACCTTAAGAGAGCTGTACATAAGTGTGGAAATAAAATTTAAAAAACTCAACGAACTGAAGCCATGTTGTAAAGATTGCAAAGAAAAGTGGGCTAAAATTCCTCTGCAACGATGTGAGAGACTGATAGTCATAAAGAAACTAAAAGTAATTTCAGGTTACTGCTACTTTTTCTTTTCTCACATCTACATTAGTTGGTTGTAGTTTGAACCAACGTGAAGCTCAAGTTGGCTGCAGGCAGCAAGAGGTGTGAAGGTGTGAAACAGAATTCTCTTCCTGTGCGTTTTATTTTTCTTTTTTCTTTTTTTTAGGGTTTGTGGTTTATTAGTGCAGCTTAAAAAGTATTTCATTGACACACATTTGACTTAACTGTCAAGAAGCAAGTTGTAAAGTATTGAGGACTGGCACTCAATAATTCTGCATTGGCAGCGGCAGTCTAGCCCATGCACTTATAAAAAGGACTCAAGAATATTTAAAGAATTTGTTTTGCCAGCTGCTATGTTTCCTTTACAAAGCCTGCTCTCTGTCTCTCTGGGACTTCTGGTTTATATAAACTACCCATGATGACATCCACCAACTGGCTACCATAACTCTGGATGCTGTGTGTTTGGTATCTTTGTGGGAAACAGTTTTACTAGTCATCACATCAAGCATGATGGACTTAAATACACTGTTGGTGGACAGCTGTGATGTGACTAATGTGATCCTGACTGTGAAATGTTACACTATAATTGCATCTTTGACTAGGTGTTAAAATGTGGCTAAGCATTTCTCATTTACAGCTTTCTCTCAGTTCCTCTTAACTGTAGTTTCCCAGCTCAGTGCGGAGTATTATATCAGACAATCTTGGAAAACCTGTAAAAATCCTGGAATTTAACAGTAGGGTTTTACATGAGTACTTAAAAAATATGAATTAATTTCTTATATCTGATGTAATGCTGTTTTTTTTTGTTATTGTTTTGTTTTGTTTTTGCATAATGTGTTGCTGTATTGTACTAACAGGCACTGGTAATAGGTAGGGATGCTTCATCACTACTAATTTGATCGTTATTCTCATGACATTATTTACTCATTAACTATGGATGCATTCATTTAACTTTGAATTTCCTTGAACCTTAAATATTGTGTATTTTCAGCTTTTAAGTGAGTAAATCTTAACTAAACTAAACATGGGAGACAAAGGGCAAAAGCCATTGCTATAAAGAAATGAGGTTTATAACCTCATATTAATAGATACTAAAATTAATATCGAATTAGCTCAGTAGGTAAAGTGTTGGCCCCGTGATCGGAAGATCAGGGGTTCGATTCCCCTGAACGGCTACCCTGAGGTACCCCTGAGCAAGGTACCGTCCCTACACACTGCTCCCCGGGCGCCCAATGGCAGCCCACTGCTTCACTGAGTGAATGGGTTAAATGCAGAGAGGAATTTCCCCACGGGGATCAATAAAGTATACATTATTATTATTATTATTAAGATGCTCATTTGCAGCTCTATTGTTACAGACAATGCCGTCTTTGCCTCCTCTAGTTAGCTCACAACTTCACGGCACTGCTGCTGGATGACAGGCCCACAGGAATTTCAGAGGACAGTAAAGCTTGTGTTTCAACAACAGTGAAGTATTAAACTGTTATTAGAAATGTTAACCTAGCCTGTGCACACTTTATCCATTTAACTGTTAGCAATTAGCACATTATCATCACGTTATCATTGGGGATGGAATACTAAGTCATGATGGTCCAGATTACGGACACACGGAGAACCTGGAGGGTTGCTTGCTGTGCAGAGCAGCGAGGAAATCAGAGTGAAATCCAGAGCAGAACAGCAGAATCAGACAGGTTTCAGGCCTGAAGAGCAGAGCTGAGGCTGTAAAGAGATGCAGACTGAGACAAAGCAGTGTGAACGGTGGATGACAGGCTGCAGGCACATGTGGACAAGATGATTAACTTTAACTTTTTTTCCTTTACAGTCATTTATTAAAATGTTTCCTGTTTCGTTGTAGCCAGCTGTGAGGTCAGTTTTAAAATGCAGGCAGTGGCCGGTGGTTCAGTCTTTCACAGTGAGCATAACACAACTAACACCACACTTTAGATGTTAGGTGTTGTGTTGTTTTCTGTACCTTTTTTTTCTAAGTAGGTTCTAAAATATATTTTTACCTTCAAAATCTGTAATGAAGTTATCTAATTTTTAAAATTTAATCTGAAATACTAATTTTGTTAAATCTAACTTATAATTTGGAAAATTAAACATTAAAAAAATAACTCTCTAAATATAATTTCATTCCTTTTTTTTTTGCTTAATGGGGTCAAAATCTTCATCGTGGTATTGAAAATGGTATTTCCTGTGTATCGGTATCAAGTTTGTAATTCTAGTATTGTGAAAACCTTAACCCTCTATGACATCAACCAGTGGTTTCTAAAGCCCTGTTTTAAAGCCTCAAGATGATGATGTCACTATTTTGGCCTTTTGAAGCGGATTTGACGAGAAACTGCACACTTATTGGCTTCTCAGTAAGTAAATAGCCAGTGGGTTATAGCCCAGATTATCTCTCCAAAATATACTTGATGCTTTATTCAGTATGACATGAAATTAGTGACTAAACCCATAAACTCATCAGGGTAGTGTTTACTGATGTTGCGGTGATGTTTTCCTATAGACGTCTATAGGAGTCAAGGTCCTTTTGCAACCACTGGTTGCCCCTGCTGGAAGTTAAAATGAATACATATTTAAGGGAATTCCATGTTGGCTTCACTTTTCAGACCTGGAAGCTATGCCCATGTTTAATACTGTTTATGAGTGCGCTTTGTAAAAGACAAAATCTCAGCTGACTGAAGTAGGTGGTAAGCACTGTTCCCAACTACGACCTTTATTTACATTACTATTAGGTCAAACTAATGCATCTAATATAGCTTAATATAGTCATACAACTAATACCTCTAGTACTATAATAAACCATAAAAAAGGCTGTTGAAATCTTATTTATTTAGCCTTAAAATAAATGGGATGGGCAAACTGTCAGAAAGACCTGTCTGATCAGTTTAGCCACATGAGGAACCAGATTTCCTGAAATTCCCATTTAGAAAACATTTGAAGCCTGCATTAGACATTAGACTGCATTAGCTAATAGCCTTAAACTTTTTGATACTGGAGAAGAATTGTGTTTTTCACATCATTTAACTTTTGTTTTTGAAGGAGACACCAAATATTGTCTGTATTGTGTATGCAGTATTCCATGTGGAAGAATGATTACCACTTATTTCTTAAACAGAAATCTATGCATTTTCCTATTATTTCTGATCATTTGTTGTACAAAAATGTAGATTATACTTGATTAAATGAATCTTAAATGAGCAAAAGCATTTAAATGGAGGGAGGGTATTTTTCTGGGTCTGAGGTGCTCCGAAATTTTCTGTGCAGAAAAACCCACATAGTCAAAGGCAAACTTGAGAGTCTGACATGGCTCAGTATCTGTGAAATGTGTCGAGTAGTCCTCACAGTGTGAAGTCTTAAGTGTAGAAGTCACTGAACCAAAACTTTGCTGCTTTCTCGGTGCCATGTCATTTGAGACCTGATCACCAAGTGTCTGGGAATTGCTGGACCTTTTTGTGGGTGTCTGAGCACCAACATTCCTGGAAAGCCAAACTGAATATTGAGATTCAGAATGAATGTGAACCATGCAAAGCAGGTGCTCTGTAAATCACGTGAACTATGCCACTGCCATTTGTTTCCCTTTTTTCAATGCAGGAAGAAAGAGCAGGATGCAAAACAGCCTCTGTATGGGTAGACTGGAAGTATGTAGACAAGTGGGGGAAGTTTAAGGGGGCACATGAAAATCTATGCTAGTAAAGTTGTAAATTTATGATTGCGTGTTGTCTTTTCTCTGCTTTTAATCACCAGGAGATGGCAGTAAACATGCACTGACTCTGGTGTTCTCATCTTTGGTCTGTACTAACTACTAACTCTCACAGTTATTAGGAATAGTTTATAATGATCATAGTGAGAAAATGGAAGTCCAACTCTGTGAGCGAGTCATTTAAATGCAGTTATGAAGTCATAGAGTCATTTAAACCAGATATGAGCTCTGTCCCACAAACAAATTTCCAGCCCTTAAACAAATCACAGTGAACCAGGATCTTTGACTGCTGCAAGCTGGCTGCTGATAAAGATAAACTTACATGGATGCAACTAATAAATAATAACCTCATGATTAATCTCTCGAATGAGTTTGGTGCTAATTAATCTTTTGGTGTATAAAATGTGAGAACAGGCAGGAAATCTGCATTTTTTTGAGCATGAAACTAGTATGTTTTTGCTTTTTTTGTTGTGGCTAATAACAAAAAAAAAAGTCTACCATCTATTTTTTAACAATTTGTTTATCAATGAATTAATTAAAGTGTTATTGTCAGGGTGCCAATCAATATTGCAATTGTCATTAGACACACGTTTCAGTCAAGGATGCCCCCACCCGTCTGTAAGTGGACTGATAAGAGCGTGAAGTGACTTGTAATTTCTCGGTGTGTTGGTCATTGTTGTTGACACAGTTTCAAGCTCACACAGAAGTTGAGTACTATGATACCATCTCAAGTGTTCAGCCCTCGCTGTACGAGGCCACACCTCTTCTGCAGGCAGCGCTTTCTTAGCGGTGAGTCTCTCACTCCAGCCCAGACTCCGTGCGGCTCAGGTTTTGTGTATCTCCGTTCAAGTTGGGAATTCTGTGGGACAATTTTCACTGGTTGGATTTTGAGGTTTCCATGAAGTAAAGTAAGTTTGTTTGTTTTTTTGGGGGGTTTTTTGTCTGAATGACAGTTTTCATAATGCACACAGACGTTTGTAGGTTTTAACTTGGATTAATGTAGAATATTTGTAATTGTACTATTTAATGTGAATGTTTATACACAGTGAAATTCTTTTATTGAAACTGTTAATTAGTTGTCCTCAAGGATCTAAAGTTGTTCCAAAAATATTACAAACAAGAAAAAAATGTTTTACCGGGGGGTAAATCACACCAAACCAAATACCTACCTGTAAACACTTGACGAGATTCAGTTTGCTTGCAACCGAGAACGCAACTTCATCCATGTGTGGAGGATAGATGAGTGCAGGTTATTTCCCGGGGATTTTAACTTGACTTCAACTTGCCAAGTGGGAAACGGAAAACTCATAAATGCTCCAAGGCATATAACTGGACTCCCCAGATTTTAATGTGGAGGACATGCCTTGGTGTATTGTTGGAAACAAAAGTCAAGCTTGAATAATCATAGTGTTGATCAAAATGTCTCTGAATATTTATCGAAATGATTTTCCAACTAAACAAAAATAAAAATATGATTGCAGTTTTCCAGAATCTCAAATTTTCTGATTTTGTCTATTTTGTGGGTCTAAGATATCCTTTAGAAGTTTGTACTGACATTATTTGGACTATTAGAATTATCGGTGGCTGTTAAGGCTTAATTCATTGAAAAAAACATTGGTTGATTAGTCCAGTGGTTCTGAAAGGGGCGTCTTTGGCGTACTTTGCTATAAATCTTAAAGTTGTGCTGCATCATTTAAGTCCGTTTCCACAGACTGGGACCATTAATGTGTATAAAATGAGAATGCTGTGTTCGTTCCTCCCTTCTGTGTTATCTCTGGGCAATAGAAACTGATAAGATTCTGACACATCACTTTAATCTTGTTCACTTCTCTCAGGGTTGTAACGAGCCGTTCCTGCTGCTGTGCAGCGTTGCTTATTAGCCAAGCAGCTAAATCAGTGTTAGGATTATGAGGATGTCCTTGGGAAATCTTCTTCCCAGTAAGGGGTCTGTTTTGAGGCCTAATTAGTAGTGGGTTTATTTATCATTTTGACTTGCATGTACTTTTACAGTATGCAAGTGTGGTTTAAAAAAAAAACTGCTGTGTACTGTGTAGGATTATGTTGATCCAGTCAGTCGCATGAAATCAGCTGTGGCACTCCTAACCTGTGGATGTTAAAGATTGTGTCGGTGTATCTGCCAAAGATGGTGTGTGGCTGCGTCTTGTTTCTTTTTTCTTTTTTTTTTTTAATTGCTTGGTTTGAGATGTCAGAGCTCAGTGATGATGAGGTGGCTTTTTACTGTTTTGCTGTAACTGTGCAAAAACACCTGGCAGTTATCTGTGATTCAGAGGTGTGGAGGTAACAGTCACAGGTTTGTGGATGTATGTCATAGTTATGTCATTTTTAGGATAGTAGAAGATAATGCAATACTTTTATTCATTTATTTATTTTTGTAGATCTCTGCATGTTTCCTCGTGTTAGCCAATAGCTTGACCAACATTAAACTGGTTCTTGTATGACATAGCTGACTTCACCTTGGGTAGTTGTTCCTTTGCTTTCTAGTCTTAGCTGAAGTTAACCAAGCCTGTGTGCTGGAATGCAACCACCGTGGCATTCCTCTATTCACTCGGTTAATTATTAAACCAGCAAGCTTCCCAGTTTTTATTTGCCATCAGATGGATTTATAACTCATGCATTGTGAGAGAGCTATGACACGGAGTGAGTTAATGGCAATCATGACATCAGAGCCTAACAAACAGGCTGTCACAGGAAACACCCTAGACTTGACAACATGTACGTGTACTCATGCTGTGGAAGACTGACTAACCTGTCTAAGAGTTCAAAGAGGCAAGTCACACCTGAAACACTTAAGCAACAGGTCACAGATTAAGTAATGGGCGGTCTTTGCAAGGCTCGTGTGTTAATGATGTTTGCCTTTAATCTGGTTTTAGAATTATTTTTTTTTATTACGCTATTGGTTTTATTTGAATCATAATGTCTAGTTATTTAGGATTATTCTGTTTTTTCTCCTTGCTGTTGGATTACCATAGGTTGCAGGCTTTGTGAATAAACTCCCAAATTCTGAATCAAATTTGCTAACACTTGCTTTGTCCAATTCAGGGCTATGACACTTTAAGTTTAAAAAAAAAAAGAGGCTGGCTCTCTAAACTAAATAAAGTTCTTACTCAACAGAAGGACATGGTATGTGACATTATCCTTTGCTTCCACTGAAGAACAGGAATAGGAAGTCCATCTGCTGACATGGAGGGCAACGGGGAGATCAGCGACACTGACAGCGGTATCATTCTTCATTCAGGTAAAAACAGAACAAAAATCAGTGTTTCAGCATTTTTCTTTTTATTATTATTATTTTTAAATGTAGCGGCAGGACTGTCATAGCATGCTTGGTAAAAAAAAAAAAAAAGACTGCGCTCCAGTCATTGCACGCTGCAATATGATCATTACATTTGTTATGGAGGTGAGATTTCAAACTGTTCCCCAGCTACAGGCAGGAGGAACAAACCGGACAACTTTAACAACCTCAAATGCTTTCATTGATGTGAAAGTAGGAAGACGAGTTAAGTGCTAGACAGTGGTGACAGTTGTGACTCAGAATGAAAAAGCCATGAAAAGTCCACGATTTTAATTTTTTCACCTTTTTTTTGTTTTCTCTCATTTCAAAACATTTAGACTAACATGCGAAGAAACTAATTTCAGTTATGAATCTTTGTTTTTCTATCTTTGTTTGTTTTTCACTTGATTTTTTTTTTAACTTGAAATATTGTGGTTTAGTAACAATGCAAATACTTACAAATACACAAAACTGTCAGTCGATCACAATCCACACAGCTCGTCTTTTCGACTTTTCAGTCTTCCGCAGGCTGAAGACTGAAAAGTCATCGGCCTCACTGACTAACTAGTCAGGTCGCACTCCTACGTGTGTGTGACTACACTGAGCACCGATGTTCCCCTCATGTCCAGTTTACTGGGCGAGGACCTGTAACAAAAGAGTGCTTTGTTTGCAGTTTACAGGTCAGAAACTGTTCAGTAAACTACATTTTTTTGTGGGGGGGGGGGTAGAGTTGTGAGAAATACAGGGTGTATCAAAAAGGATCATCTGATTTCAAAGGTAATTGACTTTTAGAAATTATTGTCTTTGCAGTAAGATGGAGTAAACTTTGCTAAATATAAAGTTTGACATACAAAACTTACAGTGTTCACAAGTGCTCAATGTGTCACCACCAGGATCCATTTCCATACAAATCCTCTCTTTCTAACAGTGTGTGTGTTTTGATCGTTCGATCATTACCGGTGAACGGATGCAGAATTAAAGCACTTTGAAATCGGATTATTCTTTTGATACATCCTGTATTGCAGACAGTTAAGATAAGATCAACACTGTAACTATTGGAAAGCACGGTTGTTCTTGATTGCATCATTGCAGTGATTCTCGTCTGCATTTTTGCCCGGTTTTTCCCATGCAGTGTGTCAAAATTATCAAAATGGTAATAGACTATTTCAATTTGAAACGGGTACTGAAAACCCACATCTGACCTGTAAAGCCTTGCTTTTGCCGTAAATGAGTGCTGAAACTGAGCAAACACATTACACATCAAACCAGATAAATTTATCACAGCACATGCTTTCAAATCACTCTTAGTAAATAAAAGTATATTATATTTTTAAGCAACCGCGTTGATGATTTCTTGAGATCACTTCTTACTTAGCAAAACAGTATCCTTTTAGACAATAACAGCATTCACCCAAACATGGAGTTACACCCCGGTAAGCAGAAAAATCTGTTATGTTCTCTATAAAATAATCTCCACTAACTTTTCACTTTTAAAAAGTCATTGCTTCCAGTTCAAAGTCAGGTAGATGTTATCTACCAAGTTAAACAACAGGATGAAACCAGTGCAGCAGGGACCATAGTTTTCATTCTTCACATTCATGGAAACCTTTTACTGCCTACAACCTACACAATGCAACTGCTGCTGACACTTGGGTCAGAAATTTGGACGGTATGCTTGTAGTAGCCATTGTATTCAGAGATGTAAACAGAGATGAGGAATAGCTAAAAGAGGTTTGTCTGCCTAACTCTATAACCACTTTTTTTTTTTTACACATAATTTACACATAAAAGCATCTTATTTCAGTTGTTACAGCTCCATAACTTTAGGGTCAATTCAAACAACTTTTTGAGTTTTGAAATATGAGTAATGCCTCCGTCTTCCTTAGGAGGACATAATGAGATGTAAAAACATATTCACTTGTTAAGACCTAATAACATCCTGTAACAGTGAGTAAATAGACTTTTTTGTTATTGAACAACTTTAATAAATATCCAGCTACAGCTTTCATGAATTTGGTGCAGTAGGAATGAAGTCCAACAATGCAGCGTACATACTGATCATAGCAGAGCAGGGCGAGTTGCTCGTTGGTCACAAATGTGGGGTGGAAGAGGTTAAACAATTTGCCTGCCCAAAGGCGCAACTGGGCATTTTAAGTCCAGCCCTTGTAAACATGCTGATCTGTGTATTCTGTCATTTTTTGGGGGGAGGATTGCTACAGTTTACTTCAGGGTGTCAGTAAAGTTGCCTCTCCACTTTGGTCATCTTCTTCACAGTATCATATAATTAACAGCAAACATTAGCTGTTTTGTTTTTGCACACTCATTAGTTTCTGCTGATTTGCTTTGGCCCCTCTGACATTCCTCGCGCCCTAATTGAGCCGCATGATCTTTGTTCTATACAATGAAAAAAATGTCACACCAGAAAGAATAGGGTGATTATGACTGTGAGGAAGAGGAGTTTCTCAGCCTATTGTAGTGGTGTCACTCTTTTTTTTTTTTTTTTTTTCTCTGTTGCC
>VUQG01007104.1:29547-42825 GCA_015106755.1 Etia nguti
GTCAAAAATAAAAGTGCTTCAGAGGTTTCGAACTGAACATCTTAATATCTGAACATCTTACCTTGGGCATGGGCATCTGAGAGGTTCCGCCCCTGACTATCTCTGATTGGTTTAAACCACGATATGGGCATAATGTGTGTCTGTTGTTGACCACACAGAGACTTTCAGAGTTGTGGAGACTTTTTTTTTTTTTACTCGAACGGCTGGTCGCACCAGTGCGACCTAGGATTTTTTTTAGTCACACCATTGAGAAATTAGGTCGCATTTGTGACCAAATTGGTCACGCTCTAGAGCCCTGGTGTAGGCTGTCAGCTTACTGTTTACCTCAGTTGTCAATATGCCAGGTGAGAAGCGTCCACGTGTCTAGGGGAGGCTGTAAAACTTTGTAAAAGGAGTCTGATACGAGTTGATAAATCAGTGAATCTGAGTTCTGACTGATGATAGATATGTATTAAGGTGAGTTGTTGAGGGTATCCTGAACTATTCTGTTTGTAAGCACTGCTGTTGTTACCGTTGTTAGCTGCTGTTACCCAGCATTAGTGAAGGACATTTAACGTTGTTGGACTCAGATATTTAGGGAATAAACTCTTACATGATTAGAGAATGTAATCAAACTGTTTTTCAAAGGGAAAGTATGATTTTTAGGACACTAACTAGCAGCTAACACTAGCTGGCATAGTGTTAGCTAGCCGTTTAGATAGCTCATTATCAGCCATCTGAAAATGGAAGGGTCGCATGTCTCATCTGCTGTTAGTAAGTTATTGTGACAATATCGGAAACAAATAAGCATGCTTATGCAGATTTTCGTGTGTTGGAATCCTGACTTCAGATCAAGAGATGAGGGTTGAGTCAAGGAGGAACAGGATGATGTTTTATGGCTCTAGCCACATACATAAAACGAGATGAGTTAGAACAGTGGTGTCCAACACGGTCACTGTATTCAAGATGGTGGAGCAACACAGCGGTTTCCACAAACTGGAAGATGTAATTACACATTAATCATTGGATATTTATGATTACATTTTTTTCTTTGAATAAACCCAACAAACAACTGACTGTACTTTTAAAAAGATTATGTCAATTCAAACCAGAATTTATCCAGTTCATCCAAAAAAAAAAAAAAGTATACTGTTAATGGTTGCCATGGTGTCCTCATGGGTAGGCACCGGCTTTCTTACACACAATGACACAACAGATGGATGTAGTTCCGTAGAAAATAGTCCCTAAAACTGTTAACAGCTAGGTGTTGCTGACCTACATGTCTTTATACAACGCACTAAAGTAGTTTTGAATAAAAAGTTTCCGTTAGTTACATGACTCGGGAAATTTGATTCAGTATCAACAACAAAAAATGACCTGTGTGATACTTCCCTTGAAGACTGTACAGAAATATTTTTTCTCAGTCCAAACTTGCCATTTATCATAAATAAAAAAAGAAATGAAAATATGTCTATTATGCACCCTTTCAGTATCATTTTAACATAAATGCTAATATCTTACATAAATGTTACAGACATAAAAGGCCTTGCAAGACATGGGTTTAGCACCGCCTGTTTCAACACCAACAAAGACTGCATGTGACTAGACTGGCAGGCCTGATCCAGCTGGGCTTGACAGCAGAGCACACATGAAAGAAAGGGATGGAGGGATGGAGTGGTGAGCGCAGGGGAGAAAAGCGAGGGATGAACAGAATCACACACTGGGATCCTGCTGTTCACAGCAGCAGGTGCAAGGGGAGAAGGGAAGGGGTAGAAGTGATGGGGAGGGGGGGTTCAGTGGTTTTGTGGAATGGAAAAAAGAGCATGTGATGGGTTCTTGGGTGGGGGGGTAACATATGGGTAGCATTCACTAAATCATACTCACTGCTTATAAGCCAATGAGATGGAGTCCCCACATGGGTTCCAATAAATAGAATCCCTGTTTGATTTTGTGCTAGCGTGAAGCTTTTCATTATGATCCATTGAACTTCTGATGACGCTCTGGACTGCGAGCAGCATTCGAGCCGACACCGCCGACAGCAGGAAGGCACACGCTTTGCTGTCTGCTGCCCGCTGTGTGAAGGTAAACAGCGCAGATAGCAGCGACTGGCTGTCAAAAGGCACATCAAGAAATATATTTTGACCTAGCTGAAGATTGTAAGTGCAGTCTTTTTCCTTTTTTTTTTGAATCACATGCCATAAATCTTCCATGTTGCTTGAAATATGTGAACCATGTAGCCACAAAAGTCCCATTTCTTTCTGCTTTTGCCTTTCTGCAAAGCATGAAGCTCTACAATTTGGTTCTGAAATATGGCTTTGAACCTTTTTAAGGCATGTGGAAATAAGATATTTAACCTTTAAACAAAAAGAATTTCATATTTTTGTGAAAACAGACCACGTTTGTGAGAGTATTCAGCAGGTAAAGAAACCAACTGCAGGGGTTTTTTTTGTTGTTTTTTTTAGTTACTGTTGTCATTAAAAAAATGATAACTAACTGATTGAACCAGTGCTAACGTCTTCGTCTGTGCTCCCCTGAGCTAGTTTGTGCCCTAACAAAGATTTTTTTCAAAAAAGTAGGGGAGGTGGAGTGGGGCAGTGGGGGTGGGGGTATATCAAATTACAGTACATCAGTCTTGAGGAGAAGCATCTTTCTTGAAGACTGGGCGTTGACAGACAACAAGCGAACAGGCAAGGGAGGATAGCTGAAGATCTCTGCCTTTGATGAGACGTAACAATATCCAAATCCCCGACCGCCTCTTATTTAAGTTACTGAGGACTATAAAAAAAGGGAAGTTATTCCAAAGTCGCTCAGAAGCTTGTGCGCTTTAGGTGAAGGGAGGGAATGAAGGGAGGAAGAAGTAGAAGAGGGGTGGAAGTGGGGGGAAAGAAGATAATGTTTATGCATTAGATTTTCAAAGTGCTTTTTTCTGCAAGGAAATTCAGATTCAAAGGTGTACTTCTTGCAGGAAGATCTAAAGGATTCTTTCTCCCTTTCCCTGTTATTGCTTGAGTGACAAAGTCTCTCTGTAGCTTAGCCAGGACTTTGTATGCACATTGTAACTGAGCGTGAGAAGGCCCTACATAGCTACAGTATATGCACCAAGAGGACTGAGTGATGTATAACTGTATATTTTTTATATAATATTCTCTACGCTCAAACTACACATTTGACATCAAAGAGGAAAGTAAGTCTAAAGAAGCACCTGTGTTAACTCAAGTCAAGCACCCTGCCGCCCACAAGCAATGCGACCGTGCCCACAATGGAGCCTGAACTGTGTGCCCACAGTTATCGCTCTAAATTCAAACTCATCGGAGCAATATTAACTGAGACTTTTTCTAAGTGGAAGTTTGAACTCCAAAACTTCAGAGGCAGAGCACTTTGAAAGAGCTGAAGGAGCGGAGATGAGAGCGCGAGGGTGTGTATGTGCATGCTTGCGTCGGATAGTTGCTGAGCGCAGCACTCGTACATACGTGTGATTAAAAATTCAAATGAGCGCCTTTAGAATCGATGGAAGGCTTTGAGGCTCCGTAATGAGGCTGATATATGAAGTTTAAACATTCGAAGCTGCTGGAAGTGCCACCGTAGAAAAAGAGACAGAGAAAAGGGGAGGGAGGCAAAGAAAGAGGGGAAGATTTGTGGCTTTGATGCAGGGATATCACCGTGGGGCATGGCTGGTTGGCTGGGGCTGGCTGGTACCGGGATCCGGAGCGCTTTCAGAATGTCTGCAATGCTCCCCAAGATACCATTTCGAGCAATCTCTCGCCAACAGTTTAGGACAAACCGGGAGGAAAGAGGGAGCGAAGCGGAAGAAATGCAGAAAAAGAGAAAGAAAAGTGGATGGAAGACAGCAGAAAGGGAGATGGGTGGATCAAAGAGGTAGAGCGGAGGAAGAGGAAGAATTCCCGCTATCAGTTCTCCGTATACACCTGTCAGTCACACGCACACTTGTACACTTAAGTACATGCAAAAACACACACACAATAGGGTTTGGTGTGAGAAATTCGGACAGAAGAGGTAATAGTTCACATGCTACACTGTGTGTGTGTGTCCACATAGGGATGCGGTCTCACACACACTGTTCTACTTCTATCTGTGGAAGCAGTGGGAGTCTAGTGCCACTTTGAACTTGCCTACCATTAAAAGCCTGACAGAGTTTTGAAGAGGCCTATTGAAAGGGAACCTGTGCATTTATGATGTAAATGTATTTTTTTTCCAACCCTTTCTTCTTCTCCCCCCTCCATTTTTTTTTTTATTTTGACAGCCTTTGAAATTTGTCATATGCACATCCAATTTAACAGCCAGAAAAGACTTCTTTGGCCCCCTTTTTTCTTTTTCACAACAATCCATTTTCATATCAACTTGAAAGGAATTGGCTGAATATTTTTGCTTGATTTTCTTTAATGTGATCATCACCGTTCCAGTCGCTCAGCGTGTTGGAGTTATATTGTTTTAGTCAGATAATTTTCTGTCAGATTTACTCTCATAACCAATTCTTCAAAGGGAGAAAACAAGTGATTTTCTCAAAAGGACAACAGTACCTCCCGTACTTGCGTATTGCCTTTTCTTTCACTTTTCACCAACTCGGGTAACCTTTTCTTTGATATGCGGCATGAGACTTCTTCAGCTGCTCCGAAAAGAAGTTTCCGGGTTTCTTTCAACCCTATTTTTACTGGGTCAAACAGCTCCGGCAGTCTCCATTAAATTGTCAGTCAGCAAAGATATTTAAAAATGATGAGGCTCACTCTTAGGCCTGTGTTGTGGTAAGCCTACATGCTGACCATCTCTGGGTCTGTAGGAATTATATATGCTCATACTAGATGATGCAGGAACAGACAATTTATTTCCAGCACCAACAGTTGCTCTGCTGGAAGTAGTCTACCCTTCATTTTTCTAGAAAAGAGATGGTGTCGAGAGGTGCTGCAAACTTGTGACTTTTAATGAAGGTGCCTCCTTCACAGCTAATCCTTGCCACTCAAACTGCAACCCTTGGGGCTGAAAAATGAAGCCAACACAGAAAAATTGCTATTCCACTAATGGTCACTTGAGGCTAGTTCCAACAGAGAGTAAATCCCCATAAACTTTTAGGCAAAAAAATCAACATGTTTACAACCCGGTCTGTATTCGATTTCTCATTCAGATCAATTGATTTGTTCTGCAGTCATGAATCAACCACCCTCACATTAAAGCACAACGGACAACAAATAAGCACAATACAATATACTGAAAATGAGAACTTATAATAATTTTGAGCATCATGTAACTGATAAAACAATACAGATATAAATTGTTCATCTGTGTGTTGGATGCTGGAAAAAAGCTGTTTTTAAACCTTGTTGCTTTGCACTTTGGTACCAGAAACCTTCATCCAGAAGGAAAAAAGTGAAACTCACTGCGCAAAGTGTGTGAGTCATCAAGAACAATCAAAAGAGCCCACTGCTATAACTGTGTGCTGCGCAGGAATGCTAGGTTCAGCTGTATTTGTTTGATTGAGGATAAACTATTGCCTTGTTTTTAACAACTAGACAGGAGGTTTATTATTTGTAACTCATTCACTTTTCAACTTTATGGAGGTTTAACATGAGTGGCATGGCTGCGGTGATTGTTAGGTGGATGTGGACAACATGGTTTGCTGTGTAATTAATTGTAGTATCAGCCCTCCGTTACTTGGGGCTAATTTGCCAGCATCAGTACAATCTTATAAAATATGGAAGCAGCCTGCTAACCAAGCTCGCTAACTGGGGAGTCCACTCATTCATCCAAATATGGTCACTACTGGTTCCAAAAAAGTTACATGGCGGTGACCAAGAAGCAAATGCTGAGGCCTCACAGTGGGGAGACAAAATCATGGTGACAACATCGATCTTTACTCAAATTTACCCCAGACTACTAAATGACAGTACTAATGATCACAGATACAAATCTCTGTCTACAACTCTCTTACTGTTCATGAAATAGTGGAATAGGCTTTGAAATAAATTTCTTCTTTAGTTACTCTTTTGATCTTTTGATCAGTCTGAACAGATCTCTACTCAACTTTTTTCAATCCATCTGTGTGTGTGTGTGTGTGTGTGTGTGTGTGTGTGTGTGTGTGTGTGTGTGTGTGTGTTTGGACCAGTTCAAAGCTTCCAGCTGGACGCAGCAGTGGTTGGACAAGAGAGGATAGTTAAGGCATGAGAGCAAAGATGGGGGAAGGGGGTGGATGATGTGGATGTGTTAAAGAGTGTTCGGGAGGCGTTTCACGACAGCTGGAGCCTGACAGTGCTTCGCTTGCTTTCCACCTGTCAGTAAGTCCCCATATCCACCCACACGCACATGAAGAAAGTTTTAATATGAAAATATATGCAGTGTTGGCTCATTCACAAACATACGCATATTGATTACAAAGGGCAAAGGGCAACTCAGAGCTTCATCAGAGTCAAGTCATAACAGAGTTATTTCAAGTATGGGTTTTGGACTTGCAAATTGTGTCCATATCCAAGCTGTATTCTCTCCTGGGAGACTCTGATTTGTATACCCACCATGTACGGCTCAGTGAAATTCTTGTAAATTTGAGCTCAAAACAGGATGTTCAGATAAGAGATCCTCTTCAGCATTTTTTTTCCACAATATATACACAAGTAGCACCTAAAAATACTTTTCATTTCTGCATCCAAAGGTTCTCCATAAATCCCAAAGCACGTTAACAGCAGATTAAGATCAGACTTTGTGATACACACCAACTGTTTTCCCTTTGTTACAGAGTGGGATTCCTTTGTGTGGCTGAATTTGATGCAGTTTCTCAAAAAGGAATTGTAGAATTTCAAAATCTAAATTTAATCAACAGGAATCATCCAGCAGCACCGTACAGTACTCATGGCATTTTTTTTCATCAAGAAAATTACACATTTTTTGGAAAAGTCTTTGCAGTGTTGCTGAAAAAGTGCAAATGCATTGCCGTTCATCCCAAACTATCTTCAGGGCAGTAGCAGTTATCACATGCTTGCTTTGGGATGAACCTTTTTCTCCACCCAGTTTGTCAGCCAGCCTTTTTCCATCCATTCTAGTTAAAATATTTCTTATTGCAGTACATTATTTCAGTAATAATGTTACACCGTTTGCACCAACACCACTTTATCACAGACAGGTTTGACAGCCAACAGAGTCAAGTCATAACAGAGTTATTTCAAGTTGTTTTTATTGATTTTTTTTCCTCATATGGGACTGTTACATTATTGGCTTCCATCTGTGATGGTGTGGGCTCTTATACACTCAAAAATAATATTTATGCTCAAAATACTGACTTGATTTGATTTCTTGGAAATTTCACATTTAATTCTGTTTAATGAGTAAAAAACTAAAACAGTTTATTTAGAGTTTATATTTACAGTAGTTATTTTAGTCAAAATTATTGCTTCGTGTTTATAAAAAAAACATAATTTTCTTTTTTTCTCTCTCTTTTAGGGCAGATAAAGTGACTTTAAGAAGCTAATTGGGTTATTTTCTTGTTGTCCATGAAACCTATCATACTTTGCTTCTTTTAAAAAAAATTCACTCACCTTCTCACTGAAGGTTACTCATCAGCACTAAACTCTTTCCTTGGACAAACTGTAATGTTCTTAAATTTTTGACTTGTACTGTATTAAGTACTTTAAAATGAAGCTTTTCCTTTGTTAACAATGCACTCCAAATGGCATTAATGAAGCATTGCTCAAAGTGTTAAAGGCCTCACAAATTAATGGATGGATATACTGCATTTGTATATTTTCCACGGTTTGGCTGTCACCCTGTTCTGATGTAGGCAATATGATTTGCTCTAGGTTGCATTTTTAAAAATTCTTTCTTTGATTTTTTTCCTGTTTTACTCTTTAAAAAAATAACAATGCATCACAATTTTAAATATTATGAGACTTCAAAAAATTAAAAGTAAAAATTGCTAACAGAACACACAAATCCTTTACAGGCCTATACATAATAAGAAATCACCAGCATATACTGCATATATACTGTCAGTATATGCTGGTGAACAATGTAACAGTACAGTTTGGAAACATTCTTCAAGAAAGTAGCAAACACTTTTAGACATGAGATCCCTATTAGAGCTGATGTGTATCTTTCTTCACTGCCGACCACCTATAGGTTGAGAAAGATACTTTGAGCTGTATATCCTTCACTTATTCGCTCACACACACACCTGCATGTTGTGTTGTTGTGCCTATGAGTGGTGGCTGAGTCTTAATAAAGCCTAATCCCCGCCGTGCATCCTCTCTCTGTACCTCAACTCCTGCTGCTCGTCTGTCTCAAGAGTGCTGTAATTTACTGTCACAGAACTCCTCAAACCGGCCACCACACCGTGCACTGAGGGGGACAGGAGACTAGGTAATACAGATCACCGTCAAAAAGAAAGAAAAAAAACATTTCTACTTCTCCTCCTGGAAAAAAAAATCGAATAAAGTCTTAAAAAAAAGAGAAACTGTTTTTCTCAGACTCAAACACACACAGCAGTTCGCCCAGCTTTGTTTAGGTTTCTGAGAAGAGAAAAAGGAAGGGGGGAAAAATTGCTATGTGGTTGTCAACAGTTGAAGCTACAGCCGCACCTGGCATCGTGCTACTGGTCTTTGATCACTTGTCGAGTGAAATTCTGCCACTGGATTAAAGTGAAGGAGGGGGCAACCAAGGGTGGGAGGACTAGAAAGAGTGACAAAGGAGAAAAATACAGAGAGGACGACTTGTCTGAAACGTAGCCCTGTGTGTTTTGTGCCTTTAATGTTGCATGCAGTACCCTGTTGGCTTTAATTAAAATCAGCGTGAATTGTTGAATTTGTCCAAAGCCCCCCCACTCTGTTCACACCCTAACATACCGCATGAGCTTTGTTTTTTGGATTTGCATACAAAGTAAAGAATGTCACCTTTGAAAGTACAGAATCCAACCAATGACACATTTGTGATTAGCAATTTTATCCTCAGTGATATGTTGGACAAATCAACACAACACAACACTAATCCAGGAAAGCCAGAGTTTAAAAAAAACTAAGGCAGGTTAAAGATTCAGCAGAGTGTCTGCGTTTTGTGCAGACAATGCCCTCAGTTGTGCTTTGTTATTAGGGGTAATATTTATTTATCAGCACTTAGCTGAATATATTTTTTTAAATCTACCCTTTAGTGTTTGCTGCTTTTCCTTAAATAAAGCTGCAGATGCCTTTGCTGCGACCCCCCTGTGTGGTGCGACAGGTGCCGATCGCACACTGTAGCCCCGCCGTGTAAATGTAAAGCAGCAATTAAGTCTCTCTTAGAAATGCCAGGACGTCCAAGCTAAACTGTGAGCGATACCAAGTTAACACCTTGCGTGGGAGCCGTGGCAGAGCACCATTACTTTGAATGGTGGGAGCGACCTTGACCGAAGCACTAGGAATTCCCTCCACTTGACAGCTGGCTCTCACGTACGCTCTACACTGAGCATGTGCTAATGCTGTAAGAGATGTTTGGGAAGAGAACTGCTGGCATGCTAATCTGTGCTATGTTTGCCACAAGGCTGAGCTGAACTGAGCAGTCCATGGCATATAAAGCGAGGTGCTGACAGTAGTGCTACCAGTTGTTCAGGCTTCACCACTGGGGTGGTACTGGGAGATAAAAGGGAGCTGTGATTTCCCAGGTTACCATGGACGGTCACAACAACTGGGTGAGTCTAATAGAAGGGGCGGTAGCCGCAGCAGCTGCTTTAAGAGTGATATCATCATGGGGGTCCACCAGCATGGAGCATGCAAGCTACACTAATTCAGTCATATACCCACATGTGCTGCAAATCATATAATGAGGGTTTGTGTGAAACACAGATGTCATCATTGTCTGGAGAGCACTTTAATAAAGTTAGCTCACACTTCAGCTGTCACGGTGATGAATCTGTTTCTGAAAGAAGTGACAGATTTTACTTTAATCTCCAAACCACTAGTAGAAAGAAACAGTGTGTACGTTACTGAAGGATTGCGCTCCATTACACAGCAGATATGATACTATGTTGTAGTAGGTATTTAAATATTCATATTCATATTCATTCATTTCCACACATGGAAACCAGAAGCTTTTCATTTTCATTTCACTTGTACTCTGAGTTCTGTTGATCAAACTTGGGAGTTCATTTTGGTTGCATGTGGCAACCAAAAATTTATCATTTCTCTATTTAGTTTAATTTTGTTTTTAGTCAATAAAATATAAATACCCTACAGAGGTTAAATCTACAGACAATTCGATGGCTTTGTGCTTAAAATAAATATGTTCTCATAAATTCCTTTTAATTTGGTATTGTTTTGAGACCATTCAAAAACTTAAAAATAAGAGTTTTAAATCACAGAAACAGTTAAGATTAAGTTAGTTATTAGTAATCTCTGGTTCTCTTCCACAGCATGTCTGTGTCTTGCCTTTCTCCCCCTTAGCCCTAACCAATGTCACCAGATGGCCGCTCCTCCCTGAGCCTGGCTTTGCTGTTCTTCCTGTTACAAGAAATTATTTTCCTTCCCACAGTTGCCAAAGCACTTGCTCATAGGGGGTCATTTGATTTTTGGGTTTTTTCTGTTTTCTCTGTGTTACTTCTTTAGCTTACAATATAAAGTGCCCTAAGGCAACTGTTGTTGTTATTTGGCACAATAAAATAATTTTATCATTTTATAATAATATAAAAATTGAATTGAACTGAATAAGATCATCTTGTTAAATTATGATTATCCAACTAGTGGCAGCAGATGGCTGGCCTCCCTAACCATGGTTCTGCTGGACGCTCTTCCTCCCCACTTTCCCCTTGTCTATAGGGGATTGTCTTTAGCTTACAGCATTAGTAGATGAATAAATAAATAATAAATTCACAAGTAAAACTAACTTACTAAAATATTTAACATATGATCAAATCATTTTAACTCCCCACTTACTTTACTTTTTTAAATAAATTTGAAAAAACAGACATACTGGAAAGTAGCTATGTGTTTTAAATACATGTTAAAGTAAATCATGGAGGGTTTTTTTTATAATAATGCAAATAATTTTAAAAAGACACTTTTTTATAGTTGAAAGAAATCCAGCTCAACTGGGAAAATGAATGAACATGCAAACATGCACATTTGTGGTTTCGGCATGCGTCTTTGTTAGACAGGGCATGCTTTAACTGGGTTTAACTGAGTTAACAGGATTAATCAAAGTACTTTAAAAAGATTTTAATATTTGAAATTTAAAATAAGTTTGGTTAAATTTGAAATACAGAATAAATTTTACCTAAAGATAATATATGAAGTTTTTTTAGATAATTTCTGTTTTGATAAGCTTACACAGCAGTAAGTTTAAGAATGACACCACTCTTTCTTGGTGTGCTATTTGATTAAATCAGACTTCAAGCACAACTATAAAACTCATACATTTGCAAAAAAAACCAAAAAAACCCTAATTATTATTTTGAAAGAAATTACATTTAAATGCAATAAAAGATAATTTACCAAACATTTACTTCAGATTTTTTGTAGATGGACAGTGAAAATACATTTGGCACCAGCAGATGGCAGCAGCTGCAGCACCAGCATGGACCATCAGTGACCTCCTCATCTTACTGCAAACAGGCTGTGAGAACATTGGTTATACACACGTCCCACTCAGAAGAGTACAGCTCTCACCACTGATTCACTTCTGCTGACCAAGTGATTTCAAGAACAAGGGATTATCTGCAATATTTTTATCACGTGAAGTACGCAGTATGTTAAAAATGTTCTTTGTTCCCAACATTAGAAGTTATAATATTTTTATCTCAACCGAAAGGCATATTTATTGAAGTAGAAGAAAAAGCAAATCAACAAATATGTAGATTCAAGAAGCTAAAGAGAGAGATTTTTTCTCGTATTTTACTTTTATTTTGCAGGTGCAGCTAGATACAGTAAAGAGTAGCGATCAAAGGTCTGCAGGTGGAAAACAGCACAGGATGTTGTTCTTCTCTCTGTGGGCCATAAAATACTGTAAACAGAGACATTACAATTAGAATTACAAAGGACATCTGAAATCTAGAGTTTGGTCACAAGCTCTAAGTTATTTAAACCAACTAATTAATCTTTTATTTTTTTGCTTGAATTCTTCTTGGGTGTGCTGGAAATCACAGCTCATGCTGGGCGTAGTCTGGATATAAAGAAAATGTTTTGCTTTTTTCTCAAAAAAAACCAAATAAACAAAAAAAACTATATCTGACATTTTGACTTATCATACCATAGTGTGATGCATCACTGATGTACTAAGTAAAACCTGAGAGGGCCAGTAAGCCACTACAGTCGGAGGAAGAATTCACCAAGGAATAATCCTCAAACCATGCAGCAGCACAGTGATGAGGTTTCTTGTTTCAAACTTCCTGGTTGGTTAGGGTCTTTCTGTGTAAAGTTAACCTGTCTTCTTTGGCCTGCTTGAATTTCCTGGGTGTCCCCACAATACAAATACATGCATGTGATTCAAAAGCTGACCATAAGTGTGATGGTTGTCAGTTCCCCTGCAGTGGAAAGGCAGCTTGTCTACAGTCTACCCTCTCTGTTGCCCTGTGATAGCTGGAATAGGCCGTGACCCCTATGTTGGAAAAGCAGTTAAGAAAATGAATGGATAATGATAAAACTGAAGCAGCTACATGGAACTGTAGCTTATCAGCAAGACCAGCTTTAGATTGCATAAAACTTCCATTCACACTCTCCATGAACTGATTCCCTGGCTCCAAAATGATTTGTGTTATTTTCGAGAGAACATGGAGACAACTTCTCCCAATTTTTTTGTACTGTAGTTTGAGATGTATTTATGAAGATATGAAGCAATATTTCTCTTCAAAATTCCTGATACAGGATACAAATACAGAAAACCAAAAAGTTAGTTGCTGTGAGACTCCAATTCTTTTAGAATTTTCTCACAAATTTGTTCATAACTGTGTGAAACAAACTAACAAACACATAAATCAAACTAGGTACATAACCTCTTTGGTTGAGGTAATTATATCCCTAAGACTAATATTTTCCCTGATAAATTCCTACTGGGACTAAAAGTATGTTTGCTACTGTTTAGTCAGTTTAGAGCAGTGGTTCCCAAACCTTTTTTGCTAGGCCCCCCTTCATTTTACAAGAAAATCTTGTAAAACACACACACACATCCTCCAACCACAAACACCCATATTTTGTTTTTAAACTCCATTACAGTTATTTCACATCTTAAACCTTTAGGAAACATTTAAACAAATAAAAGTAAACTGCAATAAATTACAGGCAGCAATAAAATAAACTACTAACTCTTTTAAGCTACGTCCACACCTACACGGGTATTTTTGAA